>JAEQML010064507.1:0-21993 GCA_016904865.1 Pissodes strobi | reverse complement strand
TACCTTGTGGGTTGATTGACATTGAAACGCATCTAGGATGGATACTTATGGGTAAAATACCAACAAAAATGGGCCGTTCTGATGCTGTTATGACAACCTTGAATCTTCTCGTCAAGGACGCAACGATCTCAGATTTATGGGATCTGGAAGCTATAGGCCCAGATAAACCCACACCAGATGCAAAAGATCGGCAAATTCCTCGCCAGCCAACTTTAACCTTGACGTGGCGGTTATACGCGGCCTGCACCAAATAATCTGGGTATGATTATAGAATTGTTCATGAAAATTAAAATAGTTGGTCCGCACCAATTAAATGAAAACGTGTTTTTTGGTGGACTGGTTCAGGAAAAATAAAAATTTGCAATAGCCATTCACTTTCTTTTTTCCTAACAGGCGGTGATGGAAATCTTGTGTTATTATGGCTGCTCTGACTTTTTTACAGAAATTCCCTTAATAGGCTTTATTGTATGCCGATTTAAGGATATTTTAACATTCAAAATGTTTCTATTATCCTAATATAGGGCCTCAAATAGTGAAAAAGTACATGCTACATTTGCCATTGTCATTATTGTAGTATTGTCATACGCGTGAGAGATCGTGTTAGTTTGTTTATTTAAACTTAAATGACTAAAATAAATTGGAACTAACTGAAACTAACCGAAAGTTGATTGAACTACTAACCAAAACTAGCCAAAAGTAACCAAAAGCGCCAAAACGGGCTAAAACGTATCGGAACAGGTTACAAACATTAAAATAAGTTAAAACTAACCAAAACGAGCCAAATTTTAAGGACTAACCAAAACTAACCAAAAACATTAAATTTTATTAAAACATATCGGAACCGATTCAAACGACTAATATAAGTTGGAACTAGCTAAAAGTAACCGAAAGTTGACTGAATAACTAACCAAAACTAACTAAAAGCAAATAAAAGCACCCAAACGGGCTAACATGTATCGGAACAGATTCAAAATGTTAAAGTAAGTTGAAACTAACCCAAATTAACCGAATATTGGCGACTAACCTAAACTAACCAAAAACACTAAAATTAGTTATAACGTATCGGAACTGGTTCAAATGACTAAAATAATTTAAAACTAACTGAAATCAACCGAAAATTTATTGAACGACTAACCAAAACTAACCAAGAGTATCCAAAAGCACCAAAAAGGGCTAAAACGTATCGACACAGATTAAAAATATTAGATTAGGGTAATTCCGAGAGAGACGGCCTTCTGGGTTAGATGGCCCATTTAGATATTTTCTACATCGTGACTCTCCAATTGATATAACGTAGACAGCGTGATTAAAACGCATGCTGTAGTTCGTGGTTATAGTTTCGTGTGTGTTCATTAAGAAACGGGTAAGTTATAAGTTTTTTTATTATTCGAAAGTTAAAAAGTTTTCCATAGTTTAAAACAAGTTGAAATTTTGGAGTTCTGACTTGTTTCCTTTTTAGTTATTTACATACATTTAATTCATTAGGATGTTGAGGTTATGTTTATTTAGGCGTGTAGCTGCGTTTACATCGGCTTACAAAATTATCAAGTGAGCCATCTCACCCGCACTTTTGGGATAGATGGCCCAGTAATGTTGTGGTATAGATAGCTCGTGAGCCATCTGTCCCATATGAGAAAAATAATAATAATTTTTTGTTTATTTAAAAAAGTTGGCTCAGCTAAATAAGGAAGCAAAAGGAAAGAGGCAAAAATGCAAAAAGAAAAGTTACAAAAAAAATTTAGAAAATAAATCACAGAAAATGAAAGCAAAATATTCCTCAACAGATGAAGTTACCGACTTCGAGCTTCAAGAATCCGGAGATAGCCCTTTAGAAGAGGAAGATGCAGAATGTGTAGGGCGCGGTGAACCCTACAAAACAACGATGAAAAATGATGACTGGATTCAATGTGTACATTGCAAAAGTTGGTGTCACGAAACTTGCTCAAACTTTGTTAATATATGTAACCCCAGTGGTAAGGTTTTAAGCAAGAAAAAAATGAATAAGGGACAATTATAACTGAGCTATCTATCCCATACCCACTTGGCCATCTAACTCTTAAGTACCGGGTGAGTTGGCCCAGGTATTTATTTTGACTTTTTTTTTTGAAAAACCGTTTTTATTTTTGGCAGAAACTGTTTAATATTTTATGTACACTCATGTTTGAAACATGAATAAATAAGTTTAAGAAATAAAGTACAAAAAAGGCTAATTTTCAGTTAGTTTTAATTTATTTTAGTCATTTGAACCAATTCCGATACGTTATACCCAATTTTAGTGTTTTTGGTTAGTCACCAAAATTCGGTTAATTTGTATTAGTTTTAACTTACTTCCATGGTTTTATTCTATTTCGATACGTTTTAGCCCGTTTTGGTGCTTTTAGTTAGTTTTGGTTAGTTTTTCAATTAACTTTCGGTTACTTTCAGTTAGTTCCAATTTATTTTATTCAATTGACCAGGTTCCGGTACGTTATAACCAACTTAAACGTTTTTGGTTAATTTTAGTTATTCGTCAAAATTCAGTTAGTTTGGGTTAGTTACATATTTTAATACCTTTTATTAGTTCCGATAGATTTAGCCCTTTTTGGTGTTTATCGTTACTTTTGATTAGTTCTGGCTAGTCATTCAATCAGCTTTCGGTTAGTTTTAGTTAGTTTTAATTTATTTCAGTCATTTGAACCTGATCCGATACGTTATAACCAGTTTTAATATTTTGGTTCATTTTAGTTAGTCGCCAAAATTCGGTTAATTTGGGTTAGTTACTTATTTTAATACCTTTAATCAGGTCCGATACGTTTTAGCCCTTTTTGGTGTTTATCGTTACTTTTGATTAGTTTTGGTTAGTCATTCAATCAGTTTTCGGTTAGTTTTAGTTGTTAGTCGCCAAAATTCGGTTAATTAAAGTTAGTTAATTTTATTATTTTATCTTTAATATGTTCCGATATGTTTTAGCCTTTTCTGGTGCTTTTGGTTAGTGTTGGTTAGTCGTTCAATCAACTATCAATTAATTTCAGTTGGTATTAATTTATTTTAATCATTTTAACCAGTTCCGATACCTTATAAACAATTTTAGTGTTTTTGGTTATTTTTGGTTAGTCACTAAAATTCGGTTAATTTGGGTTAGTTTTAATAGTTTTAAACTATTTCGATACGTTTTAGCCCGATTTGATGCTTTTACTTACTTTTGGTTAGTCGTTAAATCAACTTTAGGTAAAATTCAGTTAGTTCCAATTTATTTTAGTCATTTGAACCCGTACCGAGACGTTATAAGCATTTTTATTTTTTTTGGTTAGTTTTGGTTAGTCACCAAAATTCGGTTAATTTGGGTTAGTTTGAACTTAGTTCAATATTTTTAATCTATTTCGATGCGTTTTAGCCCGTTTTGGTGCTTTTGGTTACTTTTGGTTAGTTAGTCGTTCAATCAACTTTCGGTAAAGTTCAGTTAGTTTTATTATATTTTAGTCATTTCTACCGGTTCCGGTACATTATAAGCAATTTTAATATGTCTGCTTAGTCGCCAAAATTCGTTTAATTTAGGTTAGTTTTAACTTAACTTATCAGAACACTTTACAAATGTGTTCTGATAAGTTTTAGCCCGTTTTGGTGCTTTTAGTTACCTTTGGTTAGTTTTGGTTAGTCATTCAATCAACTTTCGGTTACTTTCAGTTAGTTCCAAATTATTTTAGTCACTTGAACCAGTTCTGATACGTTATAATCAAATTTAATGTTTGTGGTTTCTTTTCGTTAGTCGCCAAAATTCGGTTCGTTTTGATTCATTTTAACTTACTTTAATTTTTTTAACCTGTTCCGATAGGTTTTAACCCGTTTTCGCGCTTAGTTAGTTTTGGTTAGTGATCCAATCAACTTTCGGTTAGTTTCAGTTACTTCCAATTTTTTTAGTTATTTGAACCTGTTCCGACACGTTGTAATCAAATTTAATATTTTCGGTTAGTTTTTGTTAGTCGCTAAAATTCGGTTTGTTTTGATTAGTTTTAACCTACTTCAATTTTTGTAATCTGTTCCGACACGTTTTAGCCCGTTTTAGTGCTTTTGGTTAGTTTTGGTTAGTCGTTTAATAAACTTTCGGTTAGTTTCAGTTAGTTCCAATTCATTTTAGTCATTTGAACCGATTCCGATATGTTATTATCAAATTTAGGTTAAAATAAACAAACTAACACGAGCTCTCACGCCTATGACGTCATGAATGTGGCAAATGTAACATGCACTTGTTCACGATTTGAGGCCCTATACTAGGAAAACAGAAACATTTTCAATTTTAAAATGCTTTTTTAGATTGTCAGACATGCAGAATAGATTGGTTAAAACATAAGTTCCGATACCATAATAATAAAAAAATTTCCCATATGTGGCCAATATGCTGACTGACACTGTATAACATTAGTTGGATTTAAAAAAAATAGCTATAACATTATATCTGCCAGTTTTCAAATTTAATTGAATTTCGTGCTCATTCGATTTTAGAATATGTAATAATTTTGGAAATAAGTCTGCTGGAATGTGCATTAAACAACATTTATACACATATTTCAGGATCGCAGGGTAATTTAAATAATGATTTTTCGCCACCGGTTGCTAGTAGAACAATTCAAATAAAGGCACTTATAACCAGGCATTTTTAACAAAAATAAAAATTAATTATTTTTCGTAACACTCTCGGACTAAACCAAAAGACTTGCGTGGCTCGCGTTTAGAATCACACTAGAGCTTGCCCTGACTATTTCTTGGGATGGCTGGCCATCCGAAAGAGGCGGAGCTTTAAACGAATTCTTGTTTCATGCGTTAGGTGGGAGGTTTCGCATCTGGTGTGGGTTTATCTGGGCTATAGGTATTAAGGAGCCGTCTGATAGACAAACCAAGGAAGAAATGGCCGCAGTTGCTAAGGAGTTTTTTTGGAAAGAGTAAAAGTAAACGCTGACGGACGTTATGTGGTACAACTGCCTTGGATAGAAGGTCACCCCCCACTTCCCACAAACTATAAATTTTCTCAAAAAAGACTGGTGTCCGCCGTTCGTAAATTGGAAGCGGATCATCTTTTTGAGGAGTATAGTAATATTTTTCGAGAATGGGAAGCTGAGGGTATTATTGAACAACTGGACATTCCAGAAGGAATAGACGTCAATCAAGGATATTACCTGCCTCATAGAGCCGTTTTGAAGGAAGATAGTGCAACCGCGAAGATTCGGTCCGTTTTTGATGCGTCTGCGCATGACAAAGGGAATCCAGCTTTAATTCACTGCCTCGAAAAGGGGCCGAATTGATTCCGTCCATGCTTCTGAGATTTAGGGAGTATAAAATTGGTGTGATTAGTGATATACGTAAAGCTTTCTTACAGATTAGCATAAGCGATAATAATCGGGATTTTCTTCGTTTTCTGTGGCTCGATTGAAAAGATCAAGAAATCGTTTTGCGTCAAAAGTGAGTGGTATTTGGATTAATCAGCAGTCCCTTTTTATTAGGAGCAGTAATCGAATATCACCTATCTAAGTATCTCAGAAAATGCTCCAACTCAGAAGCTAAATATTCCTGTGACACTGTGGAACGGCTGAGTAGGAGTTTTTACGTGAACAATTGCGTGACTAGCTTGTCAAGTGAAGATTCCGTGAAGAAGTTTATCAGAGAATCGATGTCTATAATGGCGGAAGGACGATTCGAGTTGAGAGGGTGGGAGCGATCTTCAAGTACTGGGTCAGAGGGAAGTTGTGATCCTTGTCCCGTTCTTGGATTAACGTGGGATTCCCTGAAGGATGTTTTACGAATTAATAAGAAATTTTTTGAAAGTGACCTTGGAGAAGACAATCTAGTTGTCACCAAGCGGATAATCATGTTCATCACTCAAAAGGTCTTTGACCCAATAGGGTATTTGTGTCCAGCAGTTCTTTTACCCAAATTGATGCTTCAGAAATTGTGGAAAAGCGAATTAACGTGAGACCAGCCCGTAGATGACGCCACTGCAGTCTTTCAAAAATTGGTTAAAAGATACTGACTATTTTGCTAGGATTGAGATACCTCGTTGGATTCAAATAAGCGATTCTAAAACGAGACATTTAAGTATACATACCTTCTGTGATGCGAGTCAACATGCGTACGCATGCGTTATCTTTTCAGCTAGGGTGGCACCTATTAAAAAGACGCACACCAAAATGAGCATCCCACGATTGGAGTTGTTGGCGGCCACAATTGGAGCACGGTTGTACACTCACGTGACCGAAAATTTCGGGAGGGAAATTGAGTCATTTTTCTGGAGTGATTCGTCGACCACCATCTCATGGATTCAACTCGAGGGGCTGTTCCCCATAGTAACTATTTCAGTTAAGATGGTGGGAGGGGCCTAAATAGCTATATGATTCTGCAGAATCATGGCCTTCGGTAGATGCTGCCTGCGATGAGGAAGAAATTAACGCTGAACGCAGAAAAGGGCTTGTAACTATCCTTATGAATGTAGATGATTCTCGTTTTTGGAATATTGGTTATTTTTCGAAATACAATAAGACTGTACGAATGATTGCATGGGTATTTCGATTCATTTACAACTGTAGGCATCCAAACGATAGAAGAGAGCGGGAGTTGACTGCACAGGAACTTGACGTCGCGGAAAACTTTATTATTAAGCTCATACAACAAGAACGTTTTGCCGGTGTAAGCGACGATAGAATAAAAGGCCTCAGTCCCTTCTGTGATGAAAACGGCTTCATGCGATTAAAATCTAGGGTGTCTAGCAGAGAAGATAGTGAAAATTACAGGTTTCCAGTTGTACTGCCATCCAAGCACCCAATGGTCAACTGTTTGATAATGGAGGCACATGTTAAAGCATACCACGTTGGCACACAAGGCCTTTTAAGCTTGCTTAGAGAACGATTTTGGCTTTTAGGGGGACGGCGAACTATTAGATCTGTGATATCCCAACGTATGATCTGCAAGAGATACAACCCAAAGCCCTTGGTTGCAGAGCCGCCATCATTGCCGTTGGACCGAGTTCGGGATGCGGCAGCTTTTGAAGTAACCGGGGTGGATCTTGCCGGTCCAATGTACTTAAGAAATGGAGACAAAGTATGGGTATGCCTCTTTGCCTGTGCTATTTATCGCGCCGTTCATTTGGAACTGTCAACTTCAAGGTTCCTTCAGGCTTTGCGTCGGTTTGTGTCGCGACGGGGAAGACCTAAGACTATTTATAGTGACAATGGTTCGAACTTTTTAGGCGCCGAAAATGCCTTTTCAGTGTTAGATTGGGACGTTATTATGCGTGAAACGTCGGTTCAGCGTATCCGTTGGCATTTAATCCTCCCACAGCTTCTTGGTGGGGAGGATTTTGGGAACGTTCGATAGGGGTTTTAAAACAATTGCTAAGAAAAACCCTCGGTCGTGCTCGTTTGGATTTTGAGGATCTGTTAACTCTCGTGTATGAATGTGAAGCAGTCGTCAACTCAAGACCGCTAACATATTTATCAGAAGATTCTAAAGACCTGATTGCTCTTAGCCCGTCTATGTTTTTGCGCGACCAATTAGAATGAGGATTGTCGGATTGTGATGCGGTGGACAGAGGATCTTTAAGTTGAAAGATTCGGAAAATTCAAACAATGCGAGAAGATCTCCGTGCTCGGTTTCGAATAGAATATCTCGGTCAACTGAAATTTTTATGGGAAAAGAAAATTGATCGTCCCATTGTTGTTGGTGAACTGGTGCTTGTTGGCAATGACAATAGTAAACGAATATACTGGCCGGTGGGACGTGTGGTCGAACTTCTGCCTGGCAAAGATGGACAAATTCGTTTGGTTAGGGTAGAAGCCACAAAGAGTCAACTGTTAAGACCGTTGCGGAGGCTGTATCCACTAGAATGCTGTGGGGTTCCTGAGAGCGAGTCCAAGGAAGAGGACAGGTCGGGGAGCGGCGAGCAAGGGGAGCAAAATCCTGATGATGATACGTCCAGCAACCGCGAGCGCCGCCGCAATGCAAGTGCGGGAGTGCAAAAGCTAGTTACGACGCGTTCAGGGCGTGTTTCAAAGGTTCCCCAACGGTATAGTGCGCGTTTCTGAAGTATAAGGAATTTAGAGAGTCACTAAGAGTTTAATGTAGAAATTGTATATAATAATCGTGTGTTTGATTGTACTCACTATATTTCTTGAATTTTGTGAGGGTACTTTGAGCCTCAAAATATTCCTCAGGTGGGAGAATGTTAGAAACACCCACTATAATATTAGTTATTTCAGAAACATATATTCGAAAATCCCGCCTTATAAAATCGATATCCAGATAAGTCGCATTGTTTTAATAATGTTTAGTCTACCTTTCTCGACGAGCGACGGACATAAAGAATTTGTTCATGGTTGACTATATTTTGTATGATAGAAATTATGAATGGCTCTAATGATTAGTTTTAGCTGACCTAAGAAAAGGTTTCTGGGATGTAAAAATAACCGAAAGATGAGTAGAGTTAGCCGTAAGCATTGGCGTGAGATTGTTTTCGTAACGCGCGCCTGTAATTGGTCTTTATTATGTTTTATTTTGGTTAGTCGCGGAATATTCATTGTAAAACGCTTAACTTTTAGGAAATATATTACCTTAGGGCAGTTTCCCTGGGTTTTATTTATTTCCCGAACCGTCGTGCTCACTCTAAACGGGTAGTTTTCTGTTGACGCGATACCTATATAGAATTGCACTTAGAAAAATAATGTGCCAATCCCTATTTTCAAACTGACAATAACTCAGACTGGTACGTTAATCACCGTACAAAATATACTTACAAAAAAACTAACGTTTTTTTTCTCTGTGACTATTACTGCATATTTTTTTATTTTCAAAAACATTGTTTCTGAATTCAATTTGTGAATTTAACCCTCAAATCACTCAATATTTTTTAAACAAAATTAATGAGAAAACGATTGTAGAAATTCCTTATGGTGTCAATCACTCTCCTATTTACACTAGTATGATACATAATAATACTTCAAATTTTATAACACTTACTCGGTGGGTAGCTCAGATATTGTGGAACGCCTACAAGGTCCGCTAGAAACATCAATCGACGGTGGAGTTTCATTAAATGGTATATTTCTGGCATTTACTTCTGTCATATCTTGGACATCCTATAGTAATATTTACACTTCATAATGATATTTATTTATATCAAGTGTACAAATAAACAAAATATGTCATAAAAGATCAGTCAAAAACATTGGAGCAATTGTGCTGCTCCCTCCTCCTCTCCCTTTATATTACAACACAAACTTTAATATGAAAAATGCCATTGTTTCACTGAAGATATATTTGTGCATTTCTCAATATCACTACCCTAAATCCGCTGACACATTGGTTTCCATTCGTTGGCAAGTGTGGACGGTCATTTCTAAATCCTTGGTCATTTCCAGCAAGGATTTAATTATTAAATCCTTGATTTCCAGCGATTTAATGATGGCGCGAATGGCCGCGAAGGGTCAGCAAGGCGAACTAACGTTTCCCGTCGCCAGTCGGTAAATTAAAAAGATCAAAAGGAAATGCCTTGCCGCAAAAGCAGAAATGTTGTAGAGTGGACTCGTATAAAAAGAATATCAGTTTTCTTTAATAATGGAATGCTATTGCTGCAAATATTTCAGGTCATTCGTTCAAGGGTGGCAGGTCTTGAGGAACGTTTCCAGCGAGCGGCTAGCAATGCAAACGAATGCGAACGAACGGCAACATTCCAATGTGTCAGAGGCTTAACAGAAGTAATCGGTGTTTTATTAAACCGTTATCACTCTTGCTTATAATATTTTAAATATCTGACCGATTCGATGCACACCTGTTGAGAGTATACTACATGTCGCAAGGTCATAAATTAAGAAAGTCGATGATTACCGAACGACGTTTTAAATTTTAAAACCATATATTAACAGACTTGCTATTGATTACTACGTCCAGAGTTACCAGAATAGCAATTCAATTTACTAATCTCCAAAAAATAATATATACGAATGATATACATATAATAATGCACCGAACTTAACTTAAACTAATTTCGCAATGAGCATAATATGTATGTATAACATGCAAACATTATGCATTCATTTATGAAATATACAAAAACTACACATACTATTAAATCAGTATTAATGCAATATATAGACCTTAAAAACTCATTCGGTCAGAACGACTCGGACGTCGGAATCGGAAGCCATATACGGCTAAGAGCAAACGAGTGTCTCGCGAGAGCTTTACTTTGGCACTGCCGTCAAGGTCGAATGTTACAAATGCGGCCACTTGACCTTGAACTTCCAAAAATGTTTCGTCTGCGGCGCTATTTTCTATTTTTTCAGCCTCCCCCGCAAATCTACTCTCAATACGACCCTGTGTCCCCCATTGACTTGAAAAAATCTGGTCATTTTAGTGTGCACCAATGAAGTGTATTGGTGTGCACTTGTTAAAAAAAAGAAACAAACATATCCTCAAAAATAATGAAAACACCGACGGAAATCGAACCCGAGCAGTCTGTATTACAAGCACATGTTCTGACCACTGCACCACTCACCACTAGACTTGCTGAAAGCAATTCACTGAACTGTAAAGACATGGGTAATTCTATACATTCGGCCAACGTCGCGTCGCGTCATGTGAAATCGGAAACACAAGTGACGTCATGGATCCAAATGTGAAATAATTTGACAGATGTTTTACTACGGCGATCCACTCGTAATTAATTTTGTTTTCGTTGCTCTGTCGCGCCGCAGATAAACCATGGATTGCCAAAAAATAATAGATTTAGTCTTTGTAAGAGGGATTTTATGGGATCAAAAAAACAAAAATCATCCTAACCGGCACATTTTGGATAAATTATGGGATAAAGTGGCAAATGAAATGCAAACGACACGTAAGTATCTATGGCGCTCGACAAGCGGTGTGTGTGCGAAGATGTTGATTGACACGGCTCTTGAATAGTTGTAGGTTGTAATTAGTGGGAAACAGATGTCTTGGAGGTGAGTTCCACAGTGATGCAGTGCGCCAGACAAAGGAGTTCTTGTAAAGCGATGTTCTAGGTGTTTCTAGTTGTACGACGAACTGGTGCGCTCCTGCCGTCTGTCGTGACTGTCTGACAGGAGTTGCCAGGGGCGGGATGATGCGGACCAAATCCTGGGAACATCTGCCGTGAAAGTATCTGTAAAACAGAGACATCTCGGCCACATGTCTGCGGTGTTCCAGACTATCCAGATTCCGGGTCAACTCCGGGTGGCCGACGAGACGCACAGCTCTCTTCTGAATGGAATCCAGCAGCTTTAGGGTGTGCTTTGGTGCGGCACCCCAGATATGTGAGCAATATTCTAAGCACGGTCTTATTTGCGCTTTGTGCAGAAAGAGCAACTGCTGCGGTGTATACAGTTTTTTGTTGCGAAATAGCGCACCAAGCTTCTGGGAGGCTGATTTTGCGATGTTAGCAACATGGTCATGCCATGCCATATTGCTGTTGACCGAGACACCCAGCAGTCCGATTGACGAGTATGAAGAAATGGTCGATCCTGCTATAATGATGTCAGGTCTCGCTGTAATGGCCCTCTTGGTAAACGTTGCTGCTTGGGTCTTTGCTGCATTCAACTGGACCAAATTTTGGTCGCCCCAAGTTTGAACTTTCTCCAGGTCTTGATTAATAGCTGTAATCTGCTCCTGTCTGCGGTGGTGAGTCTCAGTCGCTGGTAAGGGTTTTTCTGATCTAAAGTGGGAGACAAGGGTACTGTCATGTGCAAAACTGTAAACAGGATTATTCGTTTCTATCAGCAGGTCATTAATATAGATAAGGAACAGAGCTGGTGAAAGTATTGCGCCCTGAGGCACGCCCGCGTTGATGGTGAATGTGTCCGAGATGTGTCCATCGACTGCAACGTGTAGGGATCGGTTCTTAAGGAAACTGGCCAGCCAGCTACAGAGAGAGGCTGGCAGTCCGAAGGACGGCAGTTTGATGAGCAGTCCGTCATGCCCAACTCTGTCGAATGCCTTTGAAATATCCAACGCAATCGCTCGAGACTCTCCGTAGTTTTCAATTGCCCTACTCCATATATAAGTGACATATGCCAATATATCTCCTGTCGATCTCTCTTTGCGAAAGCCGTATTGATTATCGCTGATTATTCTGTTGTTCTCAAGGTACTTGAGTAGTTGCTGGTTGACTACACGTTCCATGACTTTGGAGATTATTGGAAGCAAGGCAATTGGGCGATAGTTTGAGGGCGTAGTTTTCTTGCCTTTTTTTGGAACAGGTTGCACTCGAGCGACTTTCCAAGAGAATGGGTAAATCCCTTTTCCGTAAGAAAGAGAAAAAAGCCTGGAAAAAACGGGTGTTAGTTCGTTGGCGCAGTTTTTTAGCACGATGGCAGGTATTCCGCCCGGCCCTGATGCCTTAAGGATCTTGCGAATATCATGGTGATGAAACTTGACTTCTGCCATGGTAGTGTTGATGTTCGATATGGTGGGGAGAGTCTTGCCTTGGGGGACGTCTAAGGTAGGGTGCGATGAAAACATTTTAGCGAGCATGTTTGCTTTTTCCTTGGCTGTAGTCGCCGTGATGCCACGTTCGTCCGTCAAAGGTGGGAGAGACGTTTTTGTTAAGTTGTTACTTACTGCCTTTGCTACCGACCAGAAATTCCTGGAGCCTCTGGGGCATTGCAAAAGTTTATTCCTGATCCTTTGATTGTGTTTGTCCTTAGTTTCGTCGATCACACGTTAGCATTCGTTTCTCGCTTCGACAAAATAATTGCGATTTTCAGCGGTCTGATTTTACTGCCAGTACTTGTAGGCTTGCTCTTTCCTACCTACAGCTCTTTCGCATCTTCTGTCGAACCAGTGCTTTCCATTTGATGGTAACTTGATAGAATTTGGGATGTATGCTTCCATTCCTGAGGAGATTACTTGCGTGATCTCTTCACACCAGACTGACGGGTCGTCAGTGTCAAAGCAGACGTCGAGCCAAGGAAAATCTAGGTAGAACTCCCTTAGATCGTCCCAGTTTGCAGAATTGTAATGCCAGATTTTGCGAGGCAATGGTGGGTCCCTCTGTATGAGTGGCAATTTACACACCGTTGTAATAAGTTTGTGGTCGGAAGTACCAACTGTAATTTTGTACTGGTCAGGATTGGTGGTTAGAAAAAGATCCAGGAGGGCGGCAAATTCGCCCCTCTCTGAGATTCGCGTTGGTTCGTCTATAAGTTGAGTAAGCCCGCAGCTGATGGCAAATGCTTCAGCTTCTCTACTTTCGTTGTCGGTCTTGTTGTGATGGTTGAGGCAGTTGGTGTTGTGGGCATTGAAGTCTCCCAGAACGATTATTTCTGAACTGGGGTGATCGACCTGTATTGAATCAAAAGTGGTAGCTAGTGTTGAGAAAAAGCTTTGGTAGGCTCTATCGCTCGGAGGGCGATAGAGACAACATATAAACTTGGTTAATCCCTTGGCGGTGAACTTGAGCCACATGACGTCAAAGTTGTTCGGTTCGAGTGTTTCCTCGCGGTGACATGAAAGGTCGCTTCGTACAAAAAAGCATATTCCGAACTTATGTCTAAATCGGGTATGTAAGTCGTAACCAGGATAGGGGTAGTTCACTGTTGTTGAAGTAGAACATACTTGTGTTTCTGTAAGGGCTAGAATGTGTGGTCTATTTGCTTGTAGATGTTGGTGTACCGAATTTATGTTTGTATTTAGGCCTCTTATGTTGCAGAAATCTATTCTAAATTGGTTCGGTATCTTTGCTATCTGTGAAATGCGGAATGAAGGGCTCCCAGGGCCGCCCAGCGCCCGGAGATCCGAATGGCCGGGGAGTTTACTTCCGGAATATTTTGATCCTGGAAGCCCCATCATGTCCATATATTCCTACTGTGGAAGCCGGGAACACCAGCGCGGAAGCGGAACGTGATTTGGGAAAACCACTTAGCGCCTCCTAGTTCTGGTGAAGCATCGGCCTCAGACTCATTGCTCTGGCGGTCCCTAGTCTGACAGGGGCAAAAATGGGGTTTGTTGGATCACTCCTTAGTGATCAGCTCCAGACTTTGTACTCTAGTGTTCTCCAGCCTGGAGGAGGACAATGGGATTTGTTTATTTGTTATTATATAATAAATTATTATTTTAGATTATATTATTACCTAAATATCATTTTGAATTTCTTTTATTATCTGAGTATCAATTCCCTCAAGATCTAAAATAATTGTATTATGTAAAAAGGTCATACATTTAAAAATTAAATGGGCAAATTCTGGATGTGTCTCAACAGGTTTCCATAAAAGTCGCCATTTAGCATTTAAATTTCCGAATGCACATTCTATCATTGTTCGTGCACGTGAAAATCTCATATTGTAGTATTCCTTTTCTGGTCAACCTATTGACGACTGTAAGGTTTTAATAAATATCTTAGCAAGGGATATGCTTCATCGCCTACAAAAACAGATGCCAATAAAGTTTGTGTATTAGGTAGTGGTTTGTCATCTGGAATATTTAATCTTCCTTCTTGCATTGAGTGAAAGACAGCAGATGCTCGAAATATTCCACCATCACTGTGATTTCCAAACCCGCCTACGTCAATTATCACAAATTTGTAATTTGCGTCAAAAATTTATTTTAGAACCATAGAAAAATATTCTTCGTAGTTTCAAAACATTGTACTGCTATTTTCGGATTTGATATAATAGCTTCGAATGGGCATAAATTAAGGATGATTGTATTCACTAGAGATAAACCCTATCGATAAATTTGTGCAGACAATGACAAGAACTTGTCATAAATAGATTGTTCGTTATTTGTTGTTTTTAATTAAAGTAATGTTTGATAGAAAGTTTACTTACTTTAGAATGGTCTAAATATTAAAAATCAGTGGATTAACGGATTTGATATGAGACAAGGTAGAAAATTTACTGACCGTGGCAAGTTAAACCTCATCGCAAGTAGTGAGTTTTTAGTCCTCCCGGAAGCGGAGGGCTTTCTCTCATTGAATTTGGGGGGCCTCTCTCTCATCGTGAAATAAGTTTGTGCCTCCCTGTAGAACCTTTCTGATCATTTTCTACTATAACGCTATAGACATAAAGATGAGTGTGTTGTTTCATCCTATAATGTAACCTTGTTAAATTACGCTGCGGTTATCGACCAGTTAACACTCCGCCTACTGAGGATGCTCTCTAACCATGAAATAAGAGTTTGCCTTTTGTATAACCTTTATATATTTTGTATGTAACCTTCAGGTTTTATTTCCCACTTAAACTCTTATTCTAAAACCAGCAGCTTATGGTTTTCTACTTTAATTTAAAATTAAAAAGAGTGGTAGGAAAAGCTAGTGGTTAAAAAAATTAAAGTAGAAAAGAGAAAGTCCATATAAGAACAGAATTTAATGCGTTAAGAAGCTTTTTAAAAATTATATTTTTTTTACCAACATTAAACCACACTGAACCACCCCCATAGTGGGCAAATTTCGAAATTTATAAAATCCAAGCTTTTTTATGAAAAATATACACGCAAAATCAAACGCAATTTACAAGCATAGAAAATAATTTTTAATCGTATATATAAAAATAACCACTACGCCCGCCTATGATATCAAGCGTTAGCCAAGTTGTTATATGCAATTCTCCCCTCTGCCTCTCCAGACGTCATAGCTCTAGAACCATGAAACGGACTGTAAGTTAATCCCGTAAGTTCTCCCCTCAGGTCTGCAGTAGAGGCTCCTTGGGTTAAAGCACAGGCCGGAACACAGCTGAGTTTTTGTGGGTATGCCAGTGGTGAGACCCACACTATCTCCCCCACCCCCCTTATGGGGGTGTGCGTAAAAGAGCATTTTCTCAGAACACACAAAAAAATACTGCAACAAGATACAAACGATTAATGGAATAGATTCTCAAGAAGCCGCTTTATGACATGGCCAAGCACAAGAACAAAGTGTACAAAGCAACGACTCTACACAATTTAGTATGTGCAATGTCTTTGAAAATTTGAAAAGTACGGACAGAAATGATCTTATTATTAGAATATCGAAAATTTTTGGAAAAACCAAACCTCAAAATATAGTTACACAGTTGACCAGTTGTAAAGGTGTTGCCAAACAGTGTTGGTTAGGTTTCTTTTATTTTTTTTTTCGGACACTAAATTACGATAAAACCACAATAGCACGGTATAAATAAGTATATACGGTAAGTTCACTCGAGACAAATTTCCAATTTCGCCGACAGTTTTTACCTTCAAAGCGAATCCGGACCAATCTCGTTCGCGGCCAGTTGTGGCTACACTACGAGGGAGAATTTACGGTCAGTGTGCAAATGCCTTGATATTCTGTACTGTTGGGTCGCGTTGAATTAAATAATTATTAAGATCGTTACTATGGCGAGATATTGTTGTGCGGATAATTATTGTATTACAAAAGTGGGTGACGGATTTTAAATTTTTAGATGCCCCAAAGACCCTATCAGTTAAGATTAAAATAATTTTTTAATAATATGCAGTTTTTCAATTACACGTATAATCGGTTTAACAAATATGTCTTTATTAAAATTTTGTTATTTACCTAAATATGGATAAAGACAATAGTGAGAAAAGAAAACAAGTACGGTAAAAATTAAATGCCCGTCACTACTAGCGTGAGCAAAAATCCGTTTATGTTTTAATAATTGCGAATTTTTCACATGACCTTTTGTGTTTTTAAAGCAACTCTTATATTTTAACATTGAAAATGTTTCTATTATCCTAGTAGGTATAGGACCTCAAATCGTGAAAAAGTGCATGCTACATTTGACACATGACATCATACGCGTGTGAGATCGTGTTAGTTTATTTACTTAAACTTAAATTTGATTTATAAGGTATCGGAATCGATTAAAATGACTAAAATAAATTGGAATTAACTGAAACTCACCGAAATTTGATTCAATGACTAACCAAAACTCGCCAAAAGTAACCAATACAGGCTTAAACGTACCGGTACAGGTTACGAAAATTAAATTAAGTTAAAACTAACCAAAACGAACGGAATTTTAACGACTAACCAAAAACATTTGATTATAACGTATCGGAACCGATTCAAATGATTAAAATAAATTGGAACTAACTGAAAGTAATCGAAAGTTGATTGAAAAACTAACCAAGAGTAACTAAAAGCACCAAAAAGGGCTAAAACGTATCGGAACAGATTAAATATTAAAGTAAGTTGAAACTAACCCAAAGTAACCGAATTTAGGCGACTAACCAAAAACATTAAAATTGGTTATAAAGTACGGAATCGGTTCAGATTCCTAATATAAATTGAAACTAACTGTAATTAACAAAAAGTTGTTTGCACGACTAATCAAAACTGGCCAAAGTAACCAAAAGCACTAAGGGCTTAAACCTATCGGAACAGATTAAAAATATTAAAGTTAAATTAACCTAATTTTGGCGACTGACATAATTTTACCAAAAACATTTAAATTGGTTATAATGTATCGGAATCGCTTCAAATGAGTAAAATAAATAGGGAGCTAACTGAAAGTAACCGAAAGCTGATTGAATGACTAGCTAAAAGAAACTAAAAGCACCGAAACCGGCTAAAACGTATCGTAATAGATTAAAAAATATTGGAGTAAGATAAAATTAACCCAAATTAACCGAATTTTGGCGACTAACCAAAAACAGTAAAATTGGTAATAACGTATTGGAACTGGTTCAAATGACTATAATAAATTTAAACTAACTGAAATTAACCGAAAGTTGATTGAACAACAAAGCTAACCAAAAGTAACCAGAAAAGCGAAACCATAAATCAAAATAGATTAAAAATATTAAAGTAAGTTGAAACTCACTTAAATCAGCCGAATTTCGGCGACTAACTAAAATTAACCAAAAACATTCAAATTAATTACACTCGTAACGTGTTTGAACCGGTTCAAATTCTAAGATATATAAAAACCAACTAAAACTAACAGAAATCTGATTGAATGACAAACCAAAACTAATCAAAAGTAACCAAAAGCACTAAAACGTATCGGAATAGGTTACAAAAATTAAAGCAAGTTAAAACTAACCAAGACGAGCAGACCTTTGGCGACTAACCAAAAGCAACGAAAAACACTAAATTTGATTATAACGTATCGGAGTCGGTTCAAATGACTAAAATAAATAAGATCTAACTGAGACTAACCGAAAGTTAATTAAACGGCTAAACAAAACTAACTAAAAGTAACCAAAAGCGAAAAAACGGGCTAAAACAATTCGGAACAGGTTAGAATTATTATCTACCGCAACGTCATGGCTAGTTATATATTAATATATCTTCCTATCTACAAGTGGAGGGTAATTTTTTAGGTCTTCATATCGGCACCTTTTTTATAATTATGTTAAAAAATATTATAATGTTAAAAAGGCATTTCTTTAATTTCAGTTAGTTTTAATTCATTTTAGTCACTTGAACCGACTCCGATACGTTACAATCAAATTTAATGTTTTCGGTTAGTTTTGGTTAGTCGCCAAAATTCGGTTAATTTAAGTTAATTTTAACTTACTTTAATATTTGTAATTTGCCCGATACGGTTTAGGCGTTTTTGGTGCTTTTGGTTAGTTGTTCACTCAACTTTCGGTTAGTTTCAGTTAGTTCCAATTTATTTTAGTAATTTGAACCGGATCCAATACGTTATAACAAATTTTAATGTATTTGGTTAGTTTTGATAGCTGCAAAAGTTCGGATAATTTGAGTTAGTCTTACTTTAATTTTTTTAATCTGTTCCTAGACATTTAGTTCTTTTTGGTGCTTTTCATTACTTTTGGTTAGTTTGGGTTAGTAGTTCATCACGCATGTGTGGCAAATGTAGCATGCACTTTTTCGCAATTTGATGCCCAATAACAGCAAAACAGAAACATTTTCAATGTTAAAAGTACTACGGCAGACGTAGCGCGATGAGAGAAATTCTCACAAATGCAGCCAATCATTTGAGAAATGCACCCGGTTAATTGGCTATGTTAAAGAGGACGCCAAATAAGTCAGCTAGAGTAGTGGATGACAACTCCGTCCGCAAAGCCATCTTCGAAAACTAACGATTTCGCGGAAAATGTGAGAGAAATACTCGTAGCGCGAGTAATGAAGTGTTTAGACTTTTAAGAAGCTATAAATTTACTTTACTAGCTTAATTTGTCCTTTTTATATTTAAATTCCCACAATATTTCTCAGGTACTTTGAACCTTCTGCTTTATATATGTTTTAATAGATGAATCAAGTACAAACTGTCAAATAAATTATTTTAATAGATATTACCTTTATTTATAATGTTTTTGAATTTAGTATACGTTACTAATTTGTATAACTTTATTACATAGTTTTATTCATTTAAATCATGTATTAAAAATTACCTTAATAGCCCTTTGAAATATCGTGTATCAAATAATAACCGAGGAAATAATTTTGCATCAGCTAATACTTTTTGAATCTCCCCTCACAGACTGCTCGCTGCTGCAGGTATGGTAAAAACTATTTTTTTTACCATGCTGCGGCTTTTGCGTTTGATCCAAAAACATCAAACGATTTTTGCTAAGTGAATCTACTCGATATTATTTGTACTCTGACAATAGCATGTTTGCATGGGAAGACGATTCCGACAAATGCCTTCTGACCTCAATTTCACCAAAGCCTAATAAAAATGTGTTATGCGTTTTACCGTTGTCTGATAATAGAGGAAGACGCGCAAATGCCGTGCCTAGAAACGTGACACCCTCCTTTTCGATACCCTTACGTCTCACCCACTGATTGGTGGTGCGACCTCGCGGCATATGCCTGGAAATGCGAAAGGAATTCATACCATTCTTGATTCATTTATTAGATCCAGTCGCGTGGCACTTTGAGATACTCGGGCAACGGCCAACGCATGTTCACAATAAATAGTTTTCGCACGTATGGAGTTTTCGCATTGACCGATAAAATTATGATAAGACCAAGGATTTTAACGATATTTACTTATAAAGATGTTATATTTTACTGAATAATTTAATATATTATTATGCCATTAGAATGAACATTCCGTGTAAGTAAACTAAATATAATTCTAATAAGATAAATTGGCATGTACTTATATGAATTTGTTTTTTATTTAAGTTTTTGCTGGCAGCCGAATTTTTGGTTGACTACAATACTTATTTCTCACTTACCGTCGCTCGAAAGCAAAAATGTTTTATAAGTTATAATTTGTTAAGATTGAAATTGAGAAGCATGGAGAGATAAAGTTGTGCCAAATAAATAAAACATGATAGCATTGTAAAACAACTTACATTTTTATTGGAATAAATATATATTAAGGAGAAGGTTAATACCTAAAATATAAAGTGAAACGTGAGACATCACGTGAAATGTGATAGTGTATATGTCGTAGCCACGTTCTAAAACCCGCCGTGTTATGTCAAACTCTCGTTTAACATTCATTATTTTCCTATCTGGCTAGTCGGATTGTAAAATGCCTAGGCATTTTATAAAACGACGGTCAACAAGCGGCCAGATTATCAAATGTTTAAGATTAACTTCTGCGTGACATTATGGCGGGTGAGTCGTTTTAGTCATTTTGTAAAATACAAGTTTTATTTAAAAGTTAGGGCAATCAAAATTTTTTTGAATGTCTTTAAGTATGTTATATGGGTAAGCCATGGGTTAGTTTTGGTTAGCACTTGGTTAGTTCTTGTTGATTGAGCCATGCAAAGCCATAATAATACTCGGATCGCAACTGAACAAGTTGCGATCCGTCAGCCGGGGTATTATTATGGCTTTGCATGGCCCTGCGCTCGCTTCGTTCGAAAATAGTTTTCGGGGGCTCGATCAACAAGAACTAACCAAGTGCTAACCAAAACTAACCCAAGGCTAACCCAAAATTAAGAAAAAAAGGTAAATAAAACCTGGAACTTAACTTGTGTTTTAGCCGCTCGTAGTAATCTTAACATTTGACAATCTGGCCTCGTGTTGAACGTCGTTTTACAAAATGCCTAGGTATTTGATAATCCGGCTAGCCAGACAGCAAAATAATGAAAGGTAAACGAAAATTTGACAATTTGGCCGCTATTTATAAAACGCCTAGGCAATTTATGAAACGACGGGTTTTGTAATCTGGCTACGACATATATAAAATAATGCAAGAATACAAAACTAAAATAGTAAAATAATATTATGTATAAAGGATTTACCAAATTTTATAAATAAACATAGTCAACTAAGTTGATGATTGATTTACCTAAGCATAGCGTAAGTAACTGAGGGTTTCTTAGCATTATTTGGACTTGGAGGATAACTACTTTATGGTAAAGCATGTCTCAGTTTTGACTTTTTTATGCAGCTAAATCCCTAAAATTTATCAGTGGTCGCCTGGGACGTCTGTGCGATTCGAGAATCGCGTAGAATAGTCTGCTCTTTCTGGAGGCCATTCCAAGGTTTCATTGTTTGGCGAATAATCGAGTACCTAGTGGGTGTCAACGTGTCGGAATTAGTAGTCAAGCGAGTACCACAATGAGGAAGTTTCATTAAAATTTTTATTGCAAATTTTGACCATTTATATGAATTGTTACGTCGCACCATGCTTAGTATATTATATCATTGGCTGAGAATCAGTCAACGATTATATGTATATATACAAAACTAAAAACTGGCATAGCTCTCGTAATAATCGTAAAATACGTATCGATTTTTTTTCACTGTTCTATAATTTACAGTAAAACAAATAATCAGTTTAATTTTTCAGGAGACTTCTTGATTTTAAAAATAGCAAAATTTTAGCGCACACGCTGCTTGTGAATAATAATGAAAATAATTTAGAAAAATCATTGGTTTGATAAAATTTTAATTTTTCTATGTGGTTTATTTTGAGCATCTTTGGTGTCACGTATATTGCAACTGAATTTTTCAGACACTCCCATTTCATTTGTTTGTAAAGCATTGTTTTCGTTACAATTTTTAATAATTTTTCGATATGTTCTGGACATAAATTAATAATATTTACATTGATTTCGTTTAGCAATAATTTATAAATGGACTTAAAAATATTATTATGTAAT
>JAEQML010064506.1:0-21994 GCA_016904865.1 Pissodes strobi | reverse complement strand
AAGCGGGGAGCCCGCTATCTGCCGCTCGAAGAACCTGCATGCGAGGGCATCGATGTACTCCTCGATGTACTCCATCTTTGCCCACGCATGCAGATCTTCTATCCTGACCCGATCCCGGAGCGTTAATGAAAATGCAGCCCTCAAATAGTTGTTTTGTATGACTTGAAGTTTTCTTTTATGTGTCTTGGCAACAGAGCACCAGACTGGGGCGCCGTAAAGGAGGGCTGGCCGGATGATAGCTCTATAAAGTATTAACTTATTGCAAGGACTTAGAAACGACCTGGCAGTCACTAGGGTGTTCAACCCTTTTTTTATAATAGCGTTTTTTGCAATTACCGCTTCTATATGCTGTGAAAAGTTTAATTTATTGTCCAGGGTGATGCCTAGGTATTTAACCTTAGGTTTAGGCAGTATTGGGGTGTTATCTAGCATTAAAGGGGTGACATTTATGTCTTTAC
Source organism: Pissodes strobi (assembly GCA_016904865.1). Taxonomy (NCBI): domain Eukaryota; kingdom Metazoa; phylum Arthropoda; class Insecta; order Coleoptera; family Curculionidae; genus Pissodes; species Pissodes strobi. Next base: position 21,536 of record JAEQML010064506.1, on the reverse strand, counting down.
GTTTTCTAGTAATTATAATAAGTTCTGTCTTAGAGCGGTTTAAAGAGATTTTCCACTTATCGTAGTAAGGGATGAGAGTATGCATATGTTCCTGGAGATTATCCTTCGCCACCTCCGCTTGAGGATTGAGGGAGTAGATCGCTGTATCATCAGCGAATAGGGCTTTATGGGTGCTGGGACATGACGGGATATCTGCTATATAAAGATTGAATAATAGCGGCGATAATACAGTACCCTGGGGCACCCCCGCTAGCAGGTTCCTGCTGGCAGAGAGCTTAGTGCCAATTTTCGTAGAGAAGACTCGCCCGGCAAGGTATGACGCGATGAGTGCTGTCAAGTGCAACGGCATGTTGTAGATTGCCAATAACTTGTACAGCAACCCATCGTGCCACACCCTGTCAAACGCCTTCTCAATATCCAGTAGCAAAAGGGCAGTAGACTGCTTATTGTTGAAGCCTTTATAAACATCGGACGCTATTTTCGCGGCCAGCATGACGGTACCATGCTGACCGCGAAAGCCGAATTGTTCTTGAGGGAGGAGTTGCAGCCCTTCGACTTCCCTAGTAACACCCTCGGCAAGATTAGCCTTTCAGCCACCTTCCCGAGGGTGTTCAGTAGCGATATAGGCCTGTATGATGCAGGCTGTGTCAGGTCTTTCCCTGGTTTCGGGAAGTGTATTATGCACGCTATTTTCCAGGACGCAGGGAAATGTTGCAGCCGGATAACCGCGTTAATTATGTGCATGTACTGGACTATAGTTTTCTGGGGCAAGGTTTTCAGGACTGAGTTCGGAATACCATCCGGGCCGGGAGCTTTATTTCTCGGGATACGGCTGAGAGCTTTGCGGATTTCCGCCGGAGTGATTCTCAGCCTATCAAGCACTGTCAGGGGAATAGGGTATTTAGATTGTTTAAATGCATTCGCGGTTCGCGTTATGAGCTCCTGCTCTGGCAGAGTGTCGGGCGCCGCGCTATAGACGCTGCCCAGGTAGTCCGCGAAGGCCTCCGCTTTTTCAGCGTCGTCGCCGCATTCACGGCCTTGGTGCTTTATTACAGGCATTTGCGTCATACCTCCGCGGACTCGTCTGGCCAGTTTCCATAAGGAACCGTCATCCCTGCTTATCGTGTTAATATATGCAAGCCACGTTTGATTCCTGTGTTCGCGAATTTTCATCCTTATTTCCTCTGACAGTGCATTGATGCGAGCGGATCCCATTTGTGTCCGATTTCTCTGCCATCGCCGTCGAAATCGGTTTCTAAAAGTTATGAGATTCAGGATGTGATCAGGAAGTGATTCGGTGCTAGGGCGCGTAGTAACCCTAGTGCATAAGGCATCACGGATGCGCTGGATGTTTGACGTAAGAGTTTCCACCTCGTTTTCTAGCTCCTGGACAGTTGTCAGCTGCTCGGGAATCACAGTCGACTCATTCAGCTGCGCCCGGAACACCTTCCAGTCAATATTCTTATACGAAATGACGGTGTCATTAGACAAGGGGACCCTGCAGTATAAGCAAATCTTGACTGGAAGATGATCCGAATTTAGGGCGTTAAGCTCTTGCAGCTGAGAAGTCCTGATCGTTCCCCGAGTGATGGCAATGTCCAGGAACGAGGCACTACGAAGATAAGTGGGATTAGGTGTTCTATGATAGGACATTTCCAGGTTATTATCGATTATTCCCTTAAACAATCTACCCCTGCTGTTGGTAACGCCGCCCCATTCGGCGTGCGAGGCATTGAAGTCACCTATTAGCAGGGATACTCGATTCAGCGGGAGAAGAGCTAAGAGATCGGCTTCTAAAAGGCGGAGACGCGGGGGCGCGTAACCGCCACACACACGCAGGCCGCTCTCCAGTTCGATACTGATGTGTTCTATCGCGGAGCGAATGGCAAATATTCGCCGATAGCGAAGTGACCTGCGTATGAAGCAGGCCACGCCTCCCCCGCGTCGATCGGGCCTATCAAATCTCTCTATTCTGTAGTCGCTTACTCTTAGAGTAAAGTCCGGCGACAGATTCGTTTCTACGAGAAAAACAACCTGAAAATTGGATGCATGCAAAAAATTACGAAACTCGCCCAGCTTGTTTCTAATACCATTACAATTCCAGCATGCAATTTGGAGCATTTATATGTTGAATTTGGCATAATCAACTGAAAAAAAGCGAAGAGAGGCTTGTATAATCTCAGCCTTATCGCCCCTGCATGCTTCTAGCATATTATAATAGCAATCTAGCGCTAAATAAAGCTGGTCAAGGTTGACTAGATTATTGATTTTGGTGACAACATTATTCAAATTAGACATTATGTCTGCTATATTTAAGTTTGGGTTATTTGAATTATTTACATTAGCACGAACAGTACCACTAACCTTTTGCTGATGTACATTATTATTTGCATTATTAGGTGGTTGTTGTTGTTGTTTTCGGTTGCCTCGAATTGGGGGGAAGGCTTGTTGGTACTCTTCAAGTGGTCGTTGGCCATTGTTTAGGCCTTGGCCCGCTTGGCCGTCTCCTACACGTTGATTGGAGCCTCTCCAGGCCGGTTTGGCCGGGGGTGGCGCCGGGCGGTACGTTTGTTTTGGCTTGTCATTTGTAGTGTTAGTTTGAATAAGATTGATTTTGTAGACAAATACCGGGCATGATTCGTCAATGGACCGGTGAGGGCCGTTGCAATTAACGCACTTTTGAAAGTCCGCGTTGCACTCTATAATTTCGTGCGAGCCCGCGCATTTACTACACGCCACCCTCCGGTTGCAGTATGTTCTCGCATGCCCAAATTGCTGGCATCGTTTGCATTGGAGAAGTGGCTTGTTCGATCGTCGAATCTCCCAATTTACACGTACACTCATGATCGTTTTTACTTCTTGATTAAGGCGTTTGATGTTAAAATTAGTGCCGAGTACGACTAAGTACATCGGGATACGTGTTTTACGCATCTCGAATACATTCTTAGGGGTTATATTGTACTCGTCGCTGAGGGCTTCGATGATGTCTTGGGGTGAAATATCTCCGTCAAGGCCCCGCAGGACGAAGGCCCTTGTCTTCTCCTGCGACTCTGCGTATGAATGATATTCTGTTTTTTCCGAATCAAGTGTACGCTTAAGTGTGTGCAGGTCGTTTACGGTGTTACAATATACTATGACGGAGTTTTTAGTATATTTCAACTGATATTCCTTGATGTGCATGGCCTTCAGATCATCCCTAAGCTGGCGATGATCTGCCGGTCTGCCCTTTATGACCACAGGTGGTGGTGGTACTATTTTGGGTAAATATTTACTTTGAGCACTTTTCGAATTTTGCAAAAATTTTTTATGTGACGTGTAGAAGACAGTATTAAAAGTGTTTTGTGACACGTTACATATTGCGCAAAACACTTTTGACGCCAAAAATTGAAAAATAAAAATCATAAATGAGGCCATTTAGGAAGACATTTAAACGCGAACTCTCCCAATTTGACGTTAATGATGAAAATTTACTTGCAATGTTGTCACACTTGACTAACATTCTTGATTTTCAAGTAGGTAAATGTCCCAGGGCAGGTGCATGCAATATCAATTATTGAAATTACTTACATGGAAATGGATGAAGCACTAATGGGTAAAGCGCCGGTGCATTTTTCCAAAAAACGTGGAATCGCTTTCTATAGTCCCCGATTATATTTTCTTTTCTCAATTTTCGCCTCGTCAATTTCTATAATTTTTCCTTCGCCCCCAATGATCTCACTGTGTCTTCATTACCCAAACTAAGCAAAACCAACCCAAACTAATTGAATCTAACCAAAACTAACCCAGACTAACCCTAATTAAGCAAAGTAAAGAGACAAGCGTGCTACGCGCGCTTGTGTTTTCACTAACTCATACTAAGCAAAACCAACCCAGACTAACCAAAACTAACCCTAATTAACCAGTTATTACCCTAACGAAGCAAAACCAACCGAAACTAACCAAAACTAACCCAGACTAACCCTAATTAAGCAAAGTAAAAAGACAAGCGCGCTTGTCTCTTCACTAACCCAAGCTAAGCAAAACCAACCCAAACTAACCCAGACTAATCCTAATTAAGCAAAGTAAAGAGGCAAGCGCGCTACGCGCGCTTATCTCTTCACTAACCCAAGCTAAGCAAAACCAACCCAAACGAACCCAAACTAACCCAAACTAACCCAAACTAACCAAACTAACCCAAACTAACCAAAACTAACCCAAACTAATCAAAACTAACCCAGACTAACCCTAATTAGGCAAAATAAAGAGACAAGCGCGCTACGCGCGCTTGTCTCTTTCTTAACTTAAACTAAGCAAAACCACCCCAGACTAACCCTAATTAATAAAGAAGAGACAAGCGCACTACGCGGGCTTGTCTTCGGTATCCCAGATTAAGCAAAAATAATCGAAAGTAACTTTAATTAACCAAACAGGAGCATTGAGACGAGCGCGCTATGCGCTTGCCCAACCCCGCCTAACACAAAACCATAATTATCCCAAATTAACAAAACGAGCGCGCTACGCGTGGTACTTTCTTAACTAATCCAAATATACCAAACAAGGGCGCATTTGTCTCTCTCTCTCTTTTGGTCGTTAAATAGCGAGCGTCTTGCGTAACTCAAAATAGCGAATTATTATTATTATTATTTATTATTTTAATAAATACAAAGTACTTCTGAATCACCATGTATAAAGTGTTGGTTGAATGTATCCAACAAGATACCGTATTTTAGAACCGAACAGAAATTACACTTGGCAACACCTATTCGTAGAATGACAGCTGGCTGAGCCGTGCTAAGCTAACTACCCATACAGCACACCAAATCACGATTACGATGTGTTCGCATTGTGACGATGTATCTAGATGCAGACACAGGGTTGCACAATTCTACGATGTAAATGTGCTACGTTTACACATTTCAGGTACACACGTATGCACAAAGGTTAAACGTCCGCCTCACAATGTAGCCACAGTATACCATTTACATATACACATCTTAAATGATCCACAGTGTGTTATCGGCTGCACAGTGATTGTGTATTATGCTTAAACTCTGTTTACACATGGCATTTGTCCTTCTCAATTTAGACGTAAATATACTATTCCGTGTATATGTAGCTCCGTCGCCCCATGCATACGCCCTGTCAAAGAAACCAATTTTTCATGAGCTACTTCAGGAAAATAAAAGTTTTGCCGCCTGGTCTTTATTCGTTCTCAAAACAGGTATTTTAAAAAAATAATTAATATTATGGTTTTATGAGAACGAAAGAGCGGGCAGCGAAACTTTTATTTTCCTAAAGCATCTGTCTGAAGAAAAGTTCCTTTAAAATTGTTCTTTTTTTCTTTCCACATAATATACAAAGAGCGGCTAAAATATAGAACAAATTCATTTAAAAATCAGGTATTGACTTTTTAGAAAAATGTTCGATCACGTCAATTATAATTTCTCTTCCGGTTTTTTTTGCATCAAAAAGAAAATATACAGGGTGTTTCAAAAAAGTAGATTTGATGTCAATTTTTTTTAAATAAAACACTATTTTTTAAAAATCCGAAGCAATAGTGTTCCATTTAAAAATAAATTAAGTTTGATGTCAAATCTGATTTTTGACACAACCTGCATAATTTCATTTTAGAGCAAAAAAGCAGAACAAAAAATTAAAATGGACGTGTAGGAGCATTTTCCTAAAAAATCAATACCTGACTTTGAAACGAATTTGTTCCATATTTTAGCCGCTCACTTTATATAGTTACTACTACGGAACGCTATCAATTGGTGCAACAGAAAGCAGAAGTAGGAAAACACTAGAAAATGACAGAACTTTTACAAGAATATTAAAATGTATTGAAAATATTCAAATAACATAATAAAAACGCAAATATATCTTATGTTATACATTGCCAGCCTTTGTTGCAGCTCAGCAGCTCTCTTTTCAGCCATTCTTCGTTTTTTGAAACAAAAAAAAATCCTCCAGTCGGTTGGTTGCTTGTCGTTTGTCGTAACCATTCGCAGACCGCCATGTCGTTTTGGAGCTCAAATTTGGCAAATTGGGTATTGGACAAGAGTCTTTCATAAAGTCACTGCAATAATACAAAATAGTACCTATAAGCTGAGCACAAAAGATCAATTGTTATGGTTGTAACTGTAAATACTATGAAGGATGTTCACTTTCCAATTCAATAAAAGTAAATGTGCAGAACATTATACGCCGTGATACCCAATGACCTTTGATTGTGCATTTCCTACAGCATCCATACCCAGTGTGGCCTTTGAGCTATATATGAACGAGCTGGTACCGGTGCATCGCAAATGTAAGCATCCATTACGATTTTATATTTGACATGCATCAAAGGGTGTTGAAAATTTTTGTATCAAAAATCAGTGTAGCGAGAATCGTTACTCGATTTCCATGACCACCTAGGTTTTTTATAATAAGAAAGTGCATACCACCCCAGAACATTACAAATGGTAAAATGACTACTACCTGCTACCACATGAGATACAAATGGCCAGCATGCTAACGCTCTGCGCTGGCATTGTTCCATCTCCCTCGAATGTAGAAACGACAACACACAACTGCAGAGTGTATGTTATTACACTGTACTATTACTTTTACGTGGTGTATACACAAAATTTTACTTAAAGCTATAATCACCACACTAATGATTTAAACTTTGTCAGCATCCTGTACGAACGTTAGATTTCAAAATTCTAATGACCCAATTAACTTTACGTTATTATAGGTACATAAAAATGTTAGGTAGAAATCCAACAAATTACATTAAACCATTGTAAGCATCATGTAGGGACCTATACGGACGTTAAATTTCAATAACATTCCAATGATCCATCTGTACTTTGTATAAATATGTTAAGAATCTTAGGTGCATAGGGTTAGTTTGGGTTATAAATATTATTAAACATTGTAGCTCCAATATTAATGGTACCTAGGAGTAATAAAGTATTAATCAATTTTTACTATACCTTATAATCCGTTTCAAAGTGCACAGAGACACACACACTTCCGCGTCTTCCCAAATGATAAAACAAAAATGGCTGCTATATGATGTGGATGTACTACCCCACTTTTATAGACGAAAGAGGATACACATGAGATACACATGCCCGGTATGCTCACGCTGACGCTTGCGCGCGCACTGTGCCGTGCTTCTGAATGGTGGAATGTAGATACGACAAGACACAACTAAAGAGTTTATCTATAGTTTTTTGCATCATGTGTGTATATCGCACTTTTACGTGGTGTATGCAGTAGGTACAAATATTGCATAAAGCATCACACATACATATGACTTAAACCTTGTAGGCATCATTTACGGACGTCAAATTTCAACATTCTAATGATCCTTCTTTACGTTATATAAAAATGTTTAAAATCTTAAGTGCATACGGTATACAATTATTAAACATTATATCACATAATTCTATCAACAAAAACATAGGTGTATCTCATATGTGTACGTCAGTACTAGATCAACAATTAGTTTCATCATAACATATTGTGTTTCTCACGTGTATATCTTGTAGAGACGTAATTTAAATTGGACGTGCTGTATGGGTAGATGCTAGATCACATAATTTAAGAAATCGAAATGCTGAAAGCTGAAATAGTGTCATGTTGACGTGCCAGAAATGTTATCATTTTAAAATGCAAAAGAAAACAGTTATATTTTTGGTTTTTAAGAAAAGAAGCTGGTAAAAGTTTTTTTGAGAACTATTACTTATTCTTGTATCGCTATTACGCCTGCCTTGCTTTTTGCTTGCATTTTTCAGATCCGTTTGGATTGGACCGTTGCGTTGTGTTAAAAAAGAGAAGGTGAAATAATGAGTGTGCGAGAGCGAGATAGTATAAGTTTGGAACATGTCGGATGGTTTAACATAACTGCATTTTGTAAACTTTGTTATTTTTTTCTGATAAGTAGAAACATTTGCGCAGCATTTAATGTGTGGGAGATGGTAAGAGAAGTAACGTAGAATATGTCAGTATTTTTATTTTTGTGCTAGCCAATAAGTGCGCAAAGTAAATATTGACCCTATTTTGGGCTTTGTTGGTCCTTTAGTTGAATTTGGCGCGATTTTACGCCTAGCACCAGTCGAGGCGGACGTAGAGGCCACACTTATGGTATCCTCATCTTCGGTGTTTATGTCCTGGAGGGGTGTAAATTGGTTGCTGGTGGCTAGGGGTGGTTGGCTCATGTCGAGAGTAACCGTTCTAAAATTCTTTTTAAAAGGCAACTGTTTAAAAGGCGTCCTGAAGGGCTCTTTGTCGCTTTCGGGTAACAGGGTCGCAGTAATAGGAGGCGGTGGTGGTCCCATAATCTGAGAATCGCTCGAGGCCGCTGTTGTTAACGGCTTTTGCTCGCAAAAATTAGTCGTTTTTTGCATTATCGGTTTGTCACCTTGAGTGACCTTCGGTTTTTTTGCCGCTTCAGCACCGACTAGATTTGTAGGGCTAGCCTTTTTCTTGCCCGTATCTATTTTAGCGGATACTCTATGTTTGATACCCAGGGGGTGGGTATCCCGCATATGTTGTCTAATTTTAGTTATCAACTTATAAAGGTCAGTTTGAGAAAGTTCGCTTACTTTTTTAAGTTTTTCGTAATCCATCCTGCATTGGACACACATTTCAGCATAACTTCTGCATTTGTTTGCAATTTTCCTGATGGATGGGTCTGCGTACGTGTAGTCGGTGTTCGACTCCATTGAGACGTTGGACATTGTGTCCTCGTCCTCCGTGAGGTCCATAACTCTGACAAGAGCCGGGGTTCCGTCCCCGGAGACTGAAAAATTACAGGAATTAAACCTTATGCGGCCTTTACTAGTTACACTATGTGCAAAAAGCAGGCCAAGAACGATGAAAAGTGATCGATCGATCGTAGCGAGAAGAAAACCGCAGTACCAAGTTCTAGTGATACCAGCTAGTTCTTGTATGTTTCACGAACAAAACAAGACTCCGAGGTATATACCGAACGCGACTAATGTACAACACGTCAGATTGCAGGACACTGTCAACAACTGTCACTGAACGACACGGCACCACCGATCTCTATATGGAGATCGGTGCACGGCACCGTTCAGCGATATTTCAGTTCGTAGTGCACTTGTGAATCCATGCAATTTAAAGCCCTGCAATTGGCAAGTATATGGTCCTCCGCTCGCTTCGCTCGCTCCGGAGTTCAAGAAAATGAAACTAACCAAGTGCTAACCCAGGCCATACCCAAGAAAAACTCAAAAATCAAGAAAAACTGTTTACTAAAAAAAAACAAAGCCGACGGGATTTGAACCCGGGTCGCCGAAGTGAAGGCCAACCATGCAGACCTCTAGACCATTTGCCGACTTACAAACAACTGGTTGCATCGCGAAGACATGCGTCACCTCACGTAGCTAACCAATCACGCGCCTCTCATTCACAAGTGCAATACGAACCGAAATCTCGCCACCGCCCATGCACCGCCGTAGTAGAGAAGCGTCTAGCGCTCCTAGCTCCTACTGTCTTTCAGTCATATATGTAACAAGAAATATGCTTTTAGTAGAGTCTAGAGCTAGCGTTTGTTTGTTTACATCCCGGCACCCGGATTCCATATCGCACCACTGTCCGTTGACTTCCATGTCTTCGCCATACAACCAGTTATATGTTAGTCCGCTGATGGTCTAGTGGTCTGGATGGTTTTAACAAAAGCAGTATTATAGTCTAACTTTTCATTACTAATGCCGTTGACATGCATAATGGTCGAATTACGGAGGGCTCGGAATTCCGAATTATCCAAAGGCCTGTCCATTTGGCTTTGCCCAACTTGCTCGGAAAATCAAAGAAATCAGCTTGGAGCAGATACGACATGCCAACTGCACTCCAGGCAGATATTTCCTGCTCGGACGACTTCCTAGCTTGCTACCCCAAATGATCGCGCTTTTTGTTAAGACAGCACGTAAATCGACCACCTGCTCCAAGCCGCTTAGAGTAGTGAGAGCAGACCAAATGAATAGGCCTCATGTCTTTAGACTTGGATAATTCGGAATTACGAGCCCTCCGTAATTCGACCATTACGCAAGTCCACGGCATTAGTATTGAAAAGTTAGACTAGAGTCCACTTCCGTTTAGTTCTTGGTTGGGGTAACATCGCGTTGGGTAGCTGCTCTTTTTCGATGCCATATTGGGCGACGCGTTGCAAACGTTCAGGGACCTATTGGTCTCCCAAGGAAGAAACGTACGTCACAGCCAGCGTCGTCTGTGCCACTTCAGTGTATAAGTGTTTGTCTATAGCCAGAGGAAATACCCAGTGTGGGGTTTCTGTCTGTGCCGTTGGAAAAGTCGGTGGTCGTGACATGACACAGAGCCAGACAAGGTCGCGGTCACCCCATAATAGGGCCCTCGATTCAACAAGGGTGTGACTTATCTGGAATGGATCGCCCCAGCTCTAACTACAATTGCTTCATAGCAGCGTTAAACTGACCATTCAAAGTTCAGAAGACTAGAGTCTATAGCTAGCGTTTGTTTGTTTACATCCCGGCACCCGGATCCCATATCCCGCGCCATAATTCAAAAATCAGAGTCAAGGCATCTTGTAATACGTATTGAATGCAGTGGAATGTATTCGCGGAAACACATGCAAGCTGCTGACAAAGTACGGGCACGTATTACAACAAGCAATATTTCACTTTTCGCATGATCCTCCGCTCGCTTTGCTCGCTACGGGGGCTCAAAAAAAGTAAACTAACCAAGTGCTAACCAAAACTAATAAAGAAAAAAACTGTTTATAAATATAACCTTAAAAAAAACTGACGGGATTTGAACCCGGGTCGCCGAAGTGAAGACTAACCATCCAGACCACTAGATAATCAGCTGACTAACAAATAACTGGTTGTATGGCGAACACATGGAAGTCAACGGCCAGTGGCGCGATATAGGATCCGGGTGCCAGGATGTAAACAAACAAACGCTAGCTCTCTAGACTCTACTAAAAGATAGTAGGAGCGCTAGACGCTTCTCTACTAAGGCGCATTATAAGATCCTTTACACAAATAGTGCACTATATAAAATCGGCCTCTCCTATTGGTCGATCCGCATGGCCCTCCGCTCGCTTCGCTTGCTGCGGGGACTCAAGAAGAGGAAACTAACCAAGTGCTAACCCAAGACAAACCCAAAATCAAGAAAAAACTGTTTAGAAACATAATCTTAAAAAAAAATAGCAACGGGGTTCGAACCTCGGCCGTCCAGGTGAGACCCAGCTGTATAAACCTCTACACCACGAGAGCTCTTGACAGAAATCGATTGCATCACGCAGACATATCGTAATACGAGATGGATCGACCAATAGGAGAGGTCGATTTTTACATAGTGCACTATTTGTGTAAAGGATCTTTAAACGCTACTAAGGCGGTGCGCGATATTTTAGTTTGTAGTGCACTTGTGAATGCATGCGATTTAAAAACCTGCAATTAGCTACCCATACACCAGCGTTCATTACCGACAAGCATTCCTTCCTTTGAAAATATTGGATGGATTAATACTTTGATCGCCCACTAACACAAATAGATTTCGTGCCATCTTTCCTCTCAATGCTTCCCTTAGGACAGTCTTCTCATGTTTTGCGGTGAAAATAATCTGCTTAGAGGCCACTAACATAAAAATCATATTCTCCAGTGATTTCTATCAAAAGCGCTTATGAAAGGAAGGGGTGATGGTTAGTGGACAAATTATTTGTCTGGGAGGACACTGTTCCTCTTAGTTTGTCAATTTGCCTTATCCTCTCAGATTTTCGGCTCGTTTCAAATAGCTTGCTGTCGCCTGTATAGGCTTAGCTAGTGAAGTGATCTTTAAAAAACGAAGAAAAAGAAGTGTGCGGGCAAAACAATTTCAGGATCAAAATTTCTTAAAATTATTTTTAATTCCTTATAATCTTTGTTTTTAAATTTTTGAGATCTTTGTTTTTATCTGACATAAAGCAGGATGGACCCTGTCCGTTTCAATAAATTCCTTTAAAACTGACTTTGGAACATTTCTAATGTCAGATTTCTCACATTTGTCGTCATCACCACTAACAGTTTGTGAATCGTTATCCATAATAATACAATAATTATACCTATTATTGTATAATCTAACCCTTAATTTTGCCAAATTCTACTTTGATGGAAATAAGTATTTTTAACCACGTGCTCTGACACCGACACGAACAGAAAACAAAACTCGCAAGAGAGAACAACGTGACACATCAAAGTACACTTGTCTCATCGGGACTGGAACGTCGATACATCGTGACAAAAAAGACGGTATGCGATCTATCATCTTATCACCCACTATCTAGCGTTCTTTCTTGCGAGATTCGACATTTTCACAGGAAAGAACGCCGGTGTATGGGTATCAATCTTGTCGAGCTTGAACGTCGGTACATCGTGACAAGAAATATGGGAATCCAGATGTATCATCTTATTGCCCACTAACTGGCGTTCTTTCCCGCGAGATTCGATATTCCCACAGGAAAGAATGCTGGTGTATGGGTAGCTATTGACAAGTATGTGGCCCTCCGCTCGCTTCGCTCGCTCCAGGGCTCAAGAGAAAAAACCCCAAAAATCAAGAAAAAATTGTTTACTTAAAAAATAACAAAACCGACGGGATTTAAACCCGGGTCGCCGAAGTGAAGACAAACCATGCAGACCCCTAGACCATCTGCTGACTTGCAAACAATTGGTTGCATCGCGAAGACATGCGTCACCTCACGTAGCTAGTCTATCACGCGCCTTTCATTCACAACTGCACTATGAATTGAAATCTCGCAGGCGGTGCATGTGCGATGTCGTGTCGTTCAGTGACAGAAGAGTGTCTCGCGACTGCAACAATCTTGATTTTGGATGCCATCAAGGTCGAATGTTACAAACCTACAAAGTTGTTAAATATATCCTGGTTTTTAGTTAGATAAAGCAAAATATTTCTTAAAAAGTGCATCCAAAGTACGGGCACGTATTACAATAAGTAATAGTTCACTTTTCGCATTGCCCTCCGCTCGCTACCGCTCGCTACGGGGGCTCAAGAAAAGGAAACTAACCAGGGGCTAACCCAAACGTAACCCAAGACATACCCAAAATCAAGAAAAAACTGTTAAACAACCGTAAAAAAATAAAAAAAAAGCAATGGGGTTTGAATCCGGGCCGCCGCCGATAGTCGCCGAAATGAGACCTAGCCATCTAACGCCAAGTCCTAGGTGAGCGATTTACAGTCGACGAGAACGCGAAGCGCTGGCGATGCCGTACGAAAAGTTAATATAGTCGCACGGCATCGCCACTGATTCGCGTTCGCTGCAAATCGCTCACGTAGGACCGGGCGTAAACCTTTCGACCACGAGAGCTCGTGCTGCACTGCAAATTGATTGCATCACGAGCATTTAAAGATCCTTTACACAAATAGTGCACTATGTAAAAAATCGACCTCTCCTATTGGTCGATCCATCTCGTATTACGATATGTCTGCGTGATGCAATTGATTTCTGTCAAGAGCTGTCGTAGTGTAGAGGTTTAGATCGTTGGGTCTCACCTGAAAAACGCGGGTTCGAACCCCGTTGCTTTTTTTTTCTTTTTTTTTAAGATTATGTTTCTAAACAGCTTTTTTTCTTGATTTTGGGTATGTCTTGGGTTAGCACCTGATTAGTTTCTATTTCTTGAGCCCCCGTAGCGAGCGAAGCGAGCGGAGGGCCATGCGGATCGACCAATGGGAAAGGCCGATTTTTATATAGTGCACTATTTGTGTAAAAGATGTTATAATGCGCATCATAAAGACATCGAATGCAATCGCTCGAGTCAACGCCACCTACACTAGATGGCGTTGGCGACGCTTTTACCTTGATGGCAGCCAAAATCAAGACTGTCGCGAGACGCTCATAGTGTCAGGTGATGAGTTGACAGTTGTCCTTCTGCCTTCAACTGCAATCCTTTGACCTTGACCCCTACCCTTGTCAAAGCTTCAATCTGACTCATTGACGTTTAATGTCACTGATCGGACCATTGTTTATATACGGGAAATCTGACTTTACATTTCCACAAAGAATCCCCCTATTCTTTGATTTGTTTGTGTACATTTCTTGGCTAATAACAACATATACTTATATATTATTTATCTTTACCTATGACAATAACTTAACCTGTGTAGAACTAAACTATTTTTTTCCAAACATTTAAGCTGGATTTATAGTTTCCGTAAAGTAAGAAGTAAGAAGTAACGATAAGCAGTAAGAAAAATAAACAAATGGCGAGTAACGTTGACATTCACAGTTCATCAGTAAGCAGTAAGCGATAAGCAGTAAGAAGTAAGAAATGGTTCAATTCCATTTCTTACGGCTTACGGCGATAGTGCACAGGCGTAATACGATATTTAACCTAAACGCATGCTCGTCGGCTGCCGGCATTTTTGATTTTTGTTTGTTTACATTTCATCTCTGTGTATTTTTTTACTGACGAAATATGAAGAAGACCATATTTTAATAAACATTATTCAGCATTATTCGTTATATTAAAGGATTATATAGATACTAATAAAAGATGCAACGCTTGGAACTCTTGTGAGGCAATTGCTTCTGCAATGTGTTCCACTGGTATGTAGTATGTAGGTAGGTAGAATGTTAATAATTATTAAAGTTTTCTAAATTTATGGTATTTTATAATTGAAGAGATTCAAAAAAAGTGGAGGAAAAGATAGGGGACGGAGAACATAATATTTACCATAAACCTGAATTTGGCAAATGACAAAAATAGGAAACAAATTCTTACGGAAACTATGAATCAAATGTTTGTTACTGCTTACGTTTTACTTCTTATCGATTACGGCTTACTGCTTACTTCTTACTTTACGGAAACTATAAATCCAGCTTTAGTTATTAAACAATTTACAAGTATCACTACCAAATCGTAGCTCATATTATTGACCTTCGGCTACTACCAAATAAAGGGAGCTTACTTTCTTCAGTGGAAACATCAAACAGGTCTAATATAATATTATGTTTAGCAATCTGGTAAATACTGAGGGTAAGCCAATACCAGAGGTGGAAAGGTTTCCAAATACAGTTAAAGAAGAGAATTATTCTCAGATTGATCAACTTAATGCAAGTTGGATTAAACAAGAGAATGATCGGTATCTTATTGAGTAAGTACTTAGTTGTGTTAGGTGGTCATTTCATGCTTTGTATGTGGCTGATTATTTATTTTAAGTATACCATTACAGGTAACTAAAGTATCAATTGTAAAAATGTAAAAAAAGTTCGTTAAAAAAACTATCATAATATAGCTCACCAAACTCATAAGCAAACCCTACTGCATGATCCATACTAACCAATTATTTACTTCATTGTTCAGTCAATAGAATCTATACAACTGTGAATAAATATTGCTGGAAAATACTTTGACATCTACTATTGTTTTGAACTATCAACAAGGTTAATCATAACACTTTATACTTTAGCTAATCACAATTTATAATTGAGATTCAGGGTTAAGTTCAAACTTTCCACTGTATGATTTTATTTTACTGGGAATGCTAGTTGACAATATTTAAGTAATTTCATATAAGCAAATAATGCTTATCATGCAATGTGGAGTCCTAGGAAATGTAGGTATTCATTCATATTGATGATTATTTAAGTCTACAGGTCACTGACACATGATTATAAACTTTTATTATACTCACTAATTAATATTAATTGAGTATGATTGTCTATATTTTTTGTGTATTAATTAATTACATGATTTTGAAAACACCTAGTCTCACTTAATCAATAAGTTTTTGTTTAAAAATAATGGCCTACAGTGTTCTCTTGTTGCAGTAGAAGTACAAAATTTAAAAGATTTGCCTTGAAAGATTACAGAATGCTATGCTTCATAGCGGGTGTACCTATTTTGCTGATCAGCAAAAGGTAATAATTTAATTTTACGGTAGGGAATAACTTATTGAAGTGCAGTCACTCAACAGAGATGCGGTCAACCCAATAAAAAATTTTTACAGACATGAGTACAGTACACAAAATGTAATAATTATAATTTCCTGTAGAATAGGAAGATTCCAATAATAAATGGGTGTCTCATTAAAAAAAAAATAATACCTCTGTTACCATGAATCTTGCTAGCTTGTACTACCTATGTATCTTTAGAAACTGTCGTGTTCCGGTCATGCCATTTGACTTCAAAGCTAGATACGAGGCTTTTTTATTGATTTCTACATTACTTCAAGAGATTGCTTAAAAGAAAAAAATAAAGCTACTTTCACATGATACCGCATGACATCGCAAGTTCATTTACATATTGGTGAAATTTCCTAATATTTAAACATTCACATTTTCAATGATTGCTTAGGAGCATATATAGTCAGTCAGGAAAATAAATTAGCTGAATTTGTCTACGATATTATTATTTTCATAACATTCCCCTATGAAAAAGTGAAATGAGACGTTGGTAAAATGTATCCAAATACATTGTCTTATTTAAATTATGTGCCAAAATGCTATTGCATTTATAATAGCCTTTGCAACTCGCAAATTAAGAAATTTGACATGTCAATGCTATCGTAAAGTCAGTATTAGAGATAATTTAATATTGCTTGCAATGAAAGTGTTAGTCTAAAATGAATAGTAATTAGGTATTATTTATTTACGCATTTAAGTATGTCTTGCCTGTTAAGATTAAATTAATGCTAATTGAATCGCTAATTTACCCCCTACTAGACTATTGTAATGTAGTATACTACAAATATTTAAGTGGTGAGCTCCAATAGAAAATCCAACTGGCTCAGAATGCGTGTGTTCAATTTGTTTTCTGTGTAAACAAATTTGATCATATTTCTCCCGTATATGCTCTAAACAATCTTCTAAAATATGAATAACGAGCGAAGCTTCATTTTGGTGTATTTGTTTATAAGGTGTTCAAGTCTAGATGCCCAGGTTACCTGTGGGAATATATGGTAGCGAGACAAGACCTGCACAATCTAAATCTTCGTAACGTGGTTAGATATCAAATACCGCAGCATCGTACATCTAAATTTAGGGACCCATTTGCCTTTTTGGCCATAGAGCTGCTCAACTCGGAGATATATAACATTATGATACTTAATTCATTGGCGGCTTTCAAACAGAAATACAGGTCTTGTCTTCTCCAAATTATGTCATAATGTATAATAGCTTAGTTGTTATTTTTTCTCTCTGTTAACTGAGATACTTGCATTTGCTTAGTAACCATATTGTTTGGTGAGGTAACATGGAAGAACGCCTCGCGAATGTTACCTTTTGTGTGATAGGATGTAATGTCAAAGTTAAAGTCAAAGTCAAAAATGCTTTATTATCATAGAATATTTTACAATTCTGTCGACAAAGCCTAAATTATAACTAAATTAACAAAGACCTACTTAATTAAAAGAGAATATTAAAACGTAATTAAGTCATCTATAAAAATGTGGTGTTCAATCAAACGTTAAAAAAATAAAACAAGCATTAAAAGTGTTACACAGTTATAGGACATATACCACCTACATACAATATATTAGTATATCTAGTTTACATCAACTTACATCTATAAGATACAAGTTTACAACACATACATACATCTACTTAAAGGGAGACAATCCTTCCCCATAATGCATTACTGAGTGCTGAAGTGTGAGGGAGAAAAGGGGGAGGAACAAAATAAAAATAAAAAAAAACCTGACTGCTGGGAGATCAAAACCTATCCTCGAAAAACTCATTTACAGTATAATATGACTTACTCAAGAGAATATATTTAAGTTTCCACTTAAAATCTGTAAAAGAATTAGCTTCCCTTAATGTTCTTGGAATATGATTATACATCTTCCTGGCATTATATATTATTGAGTTTTTTATGAATGTTGTGTGTGGTATAGGTGTTGGTAAACATCCTCTCTGCCTTGTGTTATTTGCTGTGAGTACTAGATGTGCAGACCTTTTATACAGCAAACAACATGTCTCAAAGATGAACAGAGATGGCAAAGTCAACGACTTGTTTTTTTAAATAGGGGTTTGCAGGATTCCCTTGGATCTGCACCACACATTCTTCTGACAGCTCTTTTTTGCAAAACAAACACTGAATGAAAGAGGCCCTGGCAGGCGCAACCCCAAAACACTATCCCATACCGCAAATGAGACTCGATTAGAGCGAAGTAAGTCATACGGGCTGTTGCAAAATCCAGGTTTTTAGAGACTATGCTCAGTGCATAGCAGCCCGATGATAATTTACCTAATAGTTTTATGATGTGATTTTTAAAAGTCAAGTTTCTACCTATCAGCACACCAAGAAACTTTGATACATCACCACATGAAACTTCGTTACTATCCAAAATGACTGGTTCAGGCACACAATTAAAATGCATGATGTTTGTCTTAGAAAAGTTAAAGGATAACTGATTAGCATCGCACTAGCCCTTAATTTTTTGAACATCAGATTCTATGGTACGCATTAAGGTATCTGTGTTACGATGTGTCCATAAAATTGTTGTGTCGTCTGCAAACAAAGTAATAAGTCCTTTTATGTCTGTGTTTACAATATCATTAATGTATATTAAAAATAGGATGGGTCCCAGTACCGATCCTTGTGGAACACCTGTCAAATTGTATTTAAGTCCTGAGTCAACATTTCCAACCCTCACAGTCTGCTGTCTGCCTGATAAATAAGACTCAAACCAAAGCAAAGAATTGCCTCTAAAACCGTAATGGTTCAACTTTTGCAGCAGCACTCTGTGATTCACACAATCAAAAGCTTTGGAGAGATCACAGAATACTGCCGCAGCAAAGTCTTCCTCATTGAGATGTATATATAGTTCGCTAAGAAAGTGAAAACAGCATCTGAGGTATTTTTTTTCGATTGAAAGCCAAATTGATTGATGTTGAGTAGTTTTTTGCATGCCAAAAAAGATGTAACCCTATTCTTCACTAACCTTTCCACTATCTTGGCAATTGGCCGAAAGTGTTCTGCCCTGCTGGGATCATCACACTTAGGAATTGGAACAATTCTGGAAATCCTCAAACATTCAGGGAAGGTGCCTGTCAGAAAGGAATGGTTGATTGCCTCAGCGAGGCTAACTAGAACACAATCCGGTAAGTGCTGAAATATCCTCAGTGAAATTCCATCCCAGCCAGTGCTAGTCTTGTTCTTTATTTCCCCAATTGCCTGTCTCAGTTCATACTGGTTTGTCGGAACAAGATAAAATGAATCAGAACACTTGTCTTTTAAGTGGTCAAGAGGATCAGATGCAGACTTTATATCCCTTGATAACACCTGTGACAGATTACAAAAAAAGTCATTAAGAACTTCAGGATCGAGAGAATGCTTAGAGCTCTTTTGTTTAGTTTTTCCGCGGAGTTGGTTGACAATATTCCAGCATTCTCTTTGTTTATTTGAAGAACGAGTTAATCGGGATCGAAAATGATTGTTTTTCGATAATTCTATTACTCGTCTGTAGATTTTTCTATAGTTGTTAAAGTAGGCAATAAAAAAATCATTATTGATGTAGAATTTTCGGATAGTGTGAAGAGATCGTAAATTCTTGGATGCAATCTTTATTCCTTTGGCGACCCAAGGCTTCTTAGCCTTAGGTTTGATTTTCAGGTTCCTTATGGGAAAACATTTTTCAAAAATTGTGCTCAAAGAATTATGGAAGTCAGACAAGGTGAAGTGGCCAGTTAAAGACGTCCAATTAGTATTTTGGCATTGTTGTGTAAAATTTGTAAAATTATGTTTGGAAAGAATTCTTCCTCGCCTCCTAGCACACCCAGTCTGCCTCCCACACTCACTCAAACAAATGCTAAAAAGTACAGCCTCATGGTCTGAAAGACCCGGATTCCTGACTGCACACTCACAGCCATCCTCATTTCCAGTGCAAACGTAGTCAATAATAGTTGACGAGAATTGTGAGATTCTTGTTGGCTGTTCAACATGCATTTTTAAGTCAAAGGACTTCAATAAGTTTGTCAATTCAATAGTACAAATATGGTCACTGTTTGCAAAGTTAATATTCAGATCGCCGGCCAGTACGATCCTGAATCCAGGGCTAAGCAATTCTAACAAAATATAAAGCCTTTCCACAAAAATCCGTTCACTACATGACGGGGGAAGATATATACAAATCACACAAATACTAAGCTTTGTGCTTACACACACTGAAAATTCAAACTCCTTCTCAACCAATAAATGATCACAAGAAGCTAGCGATTTAAACTTGTATTCTTCAATTACCTCTGTCTTAATAAATATTATTGTGCCTCCATGTTGGGCCTTTTTTCTACAAAAGGATGTTAATAGGGTATACTTATCTAAAAATACAATTTCATTCACCCTTAACCAATGCTCTGTTATAAGGATTAAATCAGGAAAGTTGCATGAATGTGAGAAGATGAAAAGTTCATCTGTTTTGTTTCTAAGTGATTGTATGTTTAAAAGCACAAAGCTTACTCGTGGGCCGTCTAGCCTAAAAAAGTATTATTACCTACTCTACTCAAATCTAAACTGTGTTTTGGAGAATTCCGTTGTAGATCTTCTTTCTCTGGGCTCTGTAGGTCGACATCAAACAGGTTCATTCCACGGAGTGCATTAGATGGATGTGGGAAGCCCCCTGGAAAGGTTGAGATTCTCGGAAACCATGTGTCCTTTCTCCCCAAAAGCTCTTCTAGCCGTTCTTGAAAAGGTAGCTCACTTACAGCATTGCTTATAGATCTGTTGAGATATTCAGCGCTAAGAAATTGAATGAGATTTCTTTTGAAATAGTATGATTCCATTGGATCTACTCGAAATACATTTGCACTTGACATGAATTTATTTGGAGAGATGTAGACAGCGTTGCTATTTGTACGGTGCAGATGTTTTTTGACCTTAAGGTTGAAGTCATATATTGCTTGTTGTTGCTGGAATGACTTAGTGGAATCCCAAACTCCAACTATTAATAAGTTAGTTTCTGAATAGGGAGAAATTAAGCTCTCCAGAGGCACCCTCCTGTGAGCATCTCTCTCAGCACTACGAGGGTCCATAAATAATAATACAAAGACATTTTTCGAAAAGTGTTCGCTCAAGCAGTAGCCCTTCTTTGCTAGGTTCTCAAAGCTAATAGGCCTAAAAAAAAGATTGACAATTAACATCAAATGTAAGCCTTTCTTTGCATTTCAGAAGCCCTGGAACATTCTTCACACTTGATAGGCTACCCATTATTAAAATGCGCTTGTTAGTGGAAGACCTAGACAGCTGGCCACCGGAAGGTTGCACTCTTTCATTGCGACGAGTAGCAATCGCATTTTTGTGGTTCAGCGTACGTGTAACCCTAGTTTGAACCCCAATTTGCTTATTGCATTTGGCCTTCAATTCGGGGCTTGTTTGTGTACCTAACGATTCAGTGCTTGCCATTTTTAGTTCTGATGCTAGTGATGAAGAGAAATCGTCCAAAGTTTGGACTTTAGTTTCTGCATACTGAATCTTAGTAGTTTGCGTTGCCACAGCATTTACATTGAGAGTGTTCTCCATTATACTGGAAGTAGCATCTGTCTGGGAGCATCCGGTCTTTGTAGAAATATACGT
>MU193793.1:486-21996 GCA_016904865.1 Pissodes strobi | reverse complement strand
TATTCCCTTAGATGTTTCAAGCCTGATGTATAAGTTTTGATGCATCTTATTCGTAAGTTCATTAAAAATCCCCCAAACAGCCCTAACCTTATTGCGAGAAAGTTGAATTATATCATTGTGGTGATTCTTTCTCAACACAGAAATTCGTTTTTTATACATTTTCCTTCTTGTACTGTTTTAAAATATTAGAATTGTCAGAATTTTTAGCAATATTGTACAGGTCTCTAAGATACTCAGAAAATTTCCTGATTTCAGGAGTTACCCAATTCTTCGTTTTATCCCTTACTCTAGAGGTCTTCAAATGAAAAAATAAACTAAAATAATAGTTACAGATGTTTCCAAATATTTCACACTGTTACGTTTTTTCCGTGGGTTCTTAACAGAATTACAACTTTGCTATTTTCAACTAATACTATCTTTATTCACTACCACTGTATACAATTTAACACTCTATACTACTCTTATAACTTTACCACTAATATCTATTCAACACTCAATGATTAACTGAACTAACTAACCGACTGACTAACGTTCGCCTTAGGTCTGCTTATATATAATCTTAAATATATCACGAATATTCGGGAAGTATTCCGACGCCACTCTATATGATCTCGACGAGGCCATCGAGATAATTCCAGCGATCCTGAAGCTTCGCGGCCGGCCGGACGATGATTCATACAGACATAGAAGCGAGCGGCACGGCGGCGGCTAGTTCTATAGGGTAGCACAAAAACGTTCGGACGGTTGTTAGGTTAGCCGTAACAATACTTTCCATCAGCATCACTCACCGCATTCACCTCCGTCCACCTCTCGCTGATCAGAGCATTTCGAAGTCTTAAAATACCATCATTTGTGTAAAATCTTCGTTTGACGAACCGCTGTCGCCCTCCAACCAACAAATTTACATTTAAAATTGGGGCATAGTGATCCGATAAATTATTACAATCAAGACTTTCAAACTTATCAACATTAGGAGGAAAATTATGTTATCAATTTGTGTTCCACCCGACTCATTCTTCCTAGTTAGACCGACGGCATGTGGCATCAGATCGTAGCTTTGGCAAAGGGAGACAATTGAATCAGACTCGGTGTTATTGACATTAAAGTTTACATTAAAATCACCAGCTAAAATTAAGTATTTCTTTGGAGAAAAGGTTGCCTACAATATCTAATAATAATAATAATAATAATAATAATAATAAATGCTTTATTTGCTTAAGTACATATTATGTTTAGCATCGTCAAAAATTTACTTGAATAGTTGAAAAAATAATAAAACATATATAAATATATAAATAATGTATGCAAATATAAAGACAAAGAAACGCTTATTGTGTATATATAAAATATTAAGACAAAGAAACAATGACTATGTTAAAACCCTAAATCACAACCTAGAAACTCCTCAATAGTGTAAGGACAGATCTCCACGATCAGTTGCTTTATTCTTTGTTTAAATTTACATACTTGTAGGCATTTTATATCTGCTGGCAAGAAATTGAAAAGCTTTATGGCGATATTGATATAACTTTTATGTGTTAGTGAGAGCCTATGTTGTGGTAAAAGCAAATTTTCCCCATACCTTGTACTGTAGTTGTGTCGGCTATTAACTGCATTAAATTCCAGTGCATATTTTTTAACATATTCCAGGCACTGACAGGTAAAAAGCCCTGGCATAGTTAGAATTTTATACTGCGTAAAGAGTGGCAGGCAGCTGTCAATAGCTCTTTTTTTCCCAATAATACTCATAGCGGTTTTTTGTTTTTTAAAAATTTGATGCCAGTCTGTTGAATTTCCCCAAAATAGGAGACAGTAACATATGATATGATTGAAATAAGCCCATGTATGCCATCCTGGACACCTCAAATGGAGCTCCTTCCCTGATCCTACACAGCAAATATAGTGTAGATGACAATTTGTTTGCCAAATGTGTGATATGGTTTTTCCAAGTTAATTTGTTATCTAAATATACACCGAGAAACTTAACATGTTTCTGATCATTTTGCTCTTTAAGAGAGAAAATAACTGTGTCCGTCTTGTCGAGATTAAGTAAGAGATTGTTATTTGCAAAGCAGCTATGTAAATTTTAAATAGTAGTTTGTGCTTTTATTTGAAGTTGTGCCGCGTTTGGGTGACGATGAAGGAGGGTAGTATCATCCACATATTGCACTGTCACTACCTCTGGAAAATGCATTAGCAGTTCATTTACATAAAGAGTAAACAAGAGAGGACCTAATATTGATCCTTGAGGTACGCCTGCCGTAATAGGCAAGGCGGAGGAGGACACCCCTTCACAATCAACCATCTGAGAGTGGTCATATAGGCAAGATGTAATCAATTCATGGCTTTTTGCCCTGAGCCCGTAGTGTTCGATCTTATTAAGGAGGATTTGGTGAGACACAGAGTCGAAGGCCTTCGAAAGATCACAAAATACTGTAGAGACAGACTCTTCTCCCTCAAAAGCCCTGACCACATGTCCCACCAGCTCCCTCAAGACATCGCTTGTGGATTTATCTTTTCTAAAGCCGAATTGAGTTGCTGAAAATAATTTGCTTTTTTCTAAGAATTTTATTAGTCTGTTGTTTATACTTATCTGAATAGGCTTCGATAATATTGGTACCAAAGAAATCGGACGGAAATTCTCTGGGTCGTCCACTTCCCATTTTTTAAATACAGGAATTACTCTACTGGTTTTTAGCTTTTTTGGGAATATCCCAGAGAGGAAACATTTATTTATAATTGTTAGCGGTAATGGAATGCCTTCACCAAGTTGTTTAAGGATTTTATTGCTTAACCCAAATATATCCAAAGCTGTGCTGTTACTCAGGCCCTTTAAGATAGACCTAATCTCATCAGGACTGACAGGGTGCAGGAATGAAGTAAGATTATTATGGATTACTTTGGTTGTTAGTTCTGAAAGATTGTCACTGTGCTCGACACATTAACAAAAAAGTTACTGAACTCTTCTGAGGTGATGGAGTTCAGATTTTTTTAATTTCATTTTTAGAAGCATTAATGACCTTCCACATGGTCCTAGGTTTGTTTGAACTATTTAGAATTATACCAGAAGAAATTTTTTTTTGGCTTCATTTATTTTATTTTTATACTCTTTTTAAATATATTTACTAAGCCCGACAGTTCAATATCAGTACTTTGTCTATTATAGGCAGTTATAAGGTTTAGATTATACCTGTAATTTTTTAATTCATGATTGAACCATTTCTTATTTTAATTAGTCTTATGTCTGGTTTTATTTTTTTTTGGAAACAATTGTCTATGATTGAAAGAAATCTGTTCAAGAAAATGTCAAATGCCAATCTCAGACAATTTATGTAAGAAATCCAGGAACACACTGGATGGAGATCGATATACACAGATACATAAACATATACAATTTCTAAATTCAAACTCACTAGCGCAACACTCAAAATGTTCATCCAAGCAGGCAGCGGTCAGAAACCCGCAAGCTCTTTGTAGCCTGATCATTCCTCAGATATATTGCTGTGCCTCCACCTCTTCGGTTAGCACGAGAAGAATATGACACCAGGCCAAAATTGTCAAGGTGTATTGCTTCAATATCCGCACCCTTAAGCCAGTGCTCAGTGACAAACAACAATGTTGGCTGTACTTCATCCAATAATATATCTAATTCCATTATTTTATTCTTGATGCTTCGAATATTAAAATGAAAAATCCGAAGATGACGGTAATCATCGTTGTTTGAGTTATTGCGACTTTTTTGGATTGGCAACCCAGGCAAATTTTTTTTGAATAGCCCTGATATTTGGAGTTCATTATATTAGTGCATATCATTGGAACCCACTGGTCTTTTCCCTCCAACAGACTTACTAGGCGTTGTTCTAAGTCATCATTACCACTATCCCCTGTTGCTGCTACTTCAGCAACCCACTGGTCTTTTCCCAATCTTTCAGGTTGCCTGGCTTTCAGCATTGATGTCATGTCACAAGTTGAATTTGAGCTCAAGGAAAATATGTTAGCAACAATATACTTTACCAGCTTAAGTTTACTGTAGTATGAAAACTTTGAATCTCCATCGTTATTGGTGACAAAACTATCATATGGCAGAAACCAACAATGCTTATATGCTCTCTGCACTGTCTTCTTTATTGCCAAGTCAAATTGGTATATGTTATTATTTAAGACAGCTTTTTGAGCCATATATGGAAGGCCAATTATGATAACATTTGTATGCTGAAATTCATATAAAAAGTTGAGGCAGAAAACTTCGTCCATGGTATTTCCCTGGATCACCTGCTTAGGTCCCAAGAAAACCACCACAAAATCACTCTTCGTGAAATACTTGCTCAGAAGGATGTGTTGTTTAAGATCCTCGAGAACCACCCCAGAACTATACTGGGAATTGATTTCCAATTTACCATTTGCGGCCAATTTAAATAGGCGTCCACAACCCAAAACACCCAATCTCTCGCCAATAATGAAAATCCTCCTAGTACTGGAACACTGATCACCACTGGCTGTATCCGAAGCAACGTGTAAACCGTTTATGAAGGCCTCAATACCCACAGATGGAGGCTGAATTGGATCCACTCTTCCAGTGTGAGACATAACCCGCTCACAAATTTCGGATGGGGGAGCAAGGTTTACGACATCCAACCTCCATCGCCGAAGTATTTGTTTGGCCTTCTGATTCTTTTAGGTCAACTGTTGTAGTTGTCTGGCTTTCCGATGCTGTTAGGTTAATTGTAGTTGTCTGGCTTGCAGTATGTGATGCCTGACTAATCACTTGAACCGCCTTATGTCAAGGCCGGATCTACGTATGGGCTTAATGGGCTGCAGCCCAGGGCCCCCGAGTTCTAGAGGCCCCCGTTTCCCGTTAAAATAAAAATAATCAATAAAATAATAAACCAGTAAAAAAAAATCAAACATAAATAACCAGATACCATATCAAATTAATTTAATTTTTTTAATTATCCAGAGCGGCTAAAACGAGGCCCTATTTCTGTAGCCTTTTATCTGTGCAATAATAAATTCAAGTTGCAATAATATAATATACTGATTTAGTGAGTGCTGTACCCTGTGCATAATATCTGAAACTAAAAGATACCTACCTGTTTATTCAAGTTTCAAGTAAAAAGTAAGTTAAGTACCAATGCACATTTCAAAATTATTTAAGTAGGAAAATATTGAAACCACTCGATTGAGGCTATGTTTTTTTTTGTATTAATAAAAGAATTAAGTATTTTGAATGAATGAAAACATCACGATTTCCTATAAATTGTTATGCGGATTATGAAGATTTCCCGCGAATAAATGATTATGGATAAAAGTAAAATGGTCTTGATTTTTTAAATAAATCCTTATTTTAGGTAAGGGTAGCACAAGCAAATAACGGATGACCACGGAAAATCAATAATTATTTAAAGTGGAGCAAAATAACTCTAAAGTGTTTGAGAATTAATTATTTCATGATTAAAGCTTGAGTTTTAATCATCTCCTGATGTCTTTTGGATGGTTAGCGAAACGCGCGTCAAGTGTAATAATGTGGAAGTTTCATCAACATTTTTTATTGCTGATTTCGACAGCCCATGAAAAATAAGTGGACACGTGTTTTTTCTTTTTTTCATAAGTCAAAAAATGAGGCAGATACAATACCTTGAAATGTGCTTATGACGTCACAATACACATGAATTGTTACGTCATACCATGCATAGTATATCTATATATACAAAACTAAAAACTGGCATAGCTCTCGTAATAATCAACTTTAGTGGAAATAAAAAAATAAGTATCGATTTTTTTTCACTGTTCTATAGCTTGCAATAAAATATAATCATATATTATATCACGAGAACTATCAATTTAATCGATTAAACTACGTTCAATATTTTGAGCATGATTTTTCTGGAAAATGTTGAATGCAAAATAATTTAATAAAAACCCGAGACCGCGAGGCGGTCGAGGGTTTTTATTTATAAATTATTTTGCATGAAACTATTTGCCAAAAAGAAAAATCATGCGAGAAATATTGAATGTAGTTTAATTGATTGAATTCATAGTTTGAGTGGTATACGGCTAGATTATTTCCTGAATTAGTAACCTTGGTTACATATCCCAATGATGCGTTGACTAGGCCCGCTTATCAAATTCGACATGTAAATATTTCAAAATTTGACATTTTCTGTCACCTTATACCAAAATAATGAAATACAAATTTTAAAGAAAATCAGAGTTTTTAGCAATAAAAATCAATATTAGATCATTCAAACCATTTATAAAATATTGTTTTTTCAAAAACCGTTAATGAAAATTGCAAGAATCAGCTACAATCGACAAAACGAAATCCAATATGGAGGACGCAGTTTAATCGCTGTTAAACAGGTCTAGTGCAATAATCACTTATCTAAACAAAATTTATTCAGAAAATCGGGCTGTCTGATTGGTCCATTTTACGATGAAGGAAATAATCAGTTTAATTTCTCAGGAAACTTCCTAATTCTATTTCGGTATTGTGAATAAAGCTCCGTTTTAATGCATTTTGCCGAAGGTTCCAAACCACAACATAGACGACAATATCATAAATATTCCTAAGACATTTAGTGACAATAAGAATGAAAAAATTGATTTTCGAAAAGAGGCATTACATTTTAGGAAGATTTAATTCGGTTAACAAATAATTACAAACCACTGGTTGAGACATATGTGAAGGCAACAAGTTAATTATGTTATTAAAAGCGTTTATAAGCAATATAAGACATGAATAAGATCAAAAACTAAAGGAATATTAAGACACAGCCAAAAACTTAAGTCCTAGTGTAGAAATAGAATGTAGCAATGTAAACAAGAGACGGATTCATTTAAAGTTTGCAGATAAATCGACAGAAATAGAAGTGTATGGGGCAGAAAAAAACTAGAAGAGACACGCTTATTGTTGCATTAGATAAGCTAATCCTCGATTTAAATAGAAGAGATCAAGTATATGCAAAATATAGTAGGAGATTTAAATTTTTGATTGATTTGAAAGATCGAAGTAAGGAGAACTCGACCTGGAGAGTGTACGCGCTGTTATTGATTACTATTCAGATGACGTAGATCAACATTTAGTAAATTATTGCGTTCAGTTCAAAACTTATTTAAAACAAACTGAGCTAGAGTCCCATACTTGTAGGGATATGTTGAATTTAATTTTTGAAAAGAAACTTTACGTTTTTGCAAATTTATATACCATTTTAGAGATTTTTTAAACGCTCCCTATTACCACCGAATATAGTTAATATTCGGTGCTATTACCAGTTGTGAAGCGGAGCGTGCTTTCTCTAAAATGTCCTATATAGGAAACAAATACATATTGGGCAACAATGACAAATACTAGACTTACTTGTTTATCACTTCTTTCTATTAATACTGATCACACCAAAGACTTAAAATGTGCCGAGCAAAAGTGTAGAAAAGTTTTTTTATAAATTATATTATTGTTGTTATGTATTATGTTCATTTATTAATACTCTGTTTTGTTTAAATTGTGTTTCACTTAATAATATTTTATGGCTTTATTTTTTTCTTCGCCAAAAATTAAGGAAGTAGGTATCTGTTTATTTTATACTTTTACCTAAGTTTATAACGTATTTAAATCGTTTGAAATAAAAAAAAACTTAAGTTTCGTATGTTATAAATTTCCCCGCATAATTTTTTTTTTGAAAATGGCAAATATTTTAATTATTTAGGGGGGCCCCCAGATATCGTTAGCCCAGGGCCCGGAAAGGTCCCGGTCCGGCGCTGCCTTATGTGAACTGTTAATCCTTTTTGTTTGGCATTCTCTATGGTTTGTTTTTATTGAGGTTTGAGTTCCTTTACTGTCACATACCTTGTTATCAAAAACTGCAATCATATCTGCTTGTTTTTCGATTTTATTTCTAAGGTGGGAGAGAATGGTATTTTGTTCCTCTATCTTGTGCACATATTGTTCTTCTTGGTCATAAGCTTCAGTCTCAAATGACTTAGAACTTCTTTTCAACTTTTCAATAAATGTGTCCTTTTGTTGAATTTCTTCTTGCAGTTCTTTGATTTGTTGCTCTAGACATTGATGATAATCAAATTCTACCTCTCTGCGCATTTCTTTTTCAGCACATTTTGTTGAGCAGAAAATCAAGTTCCCGCGAATTAAGGTATACTTAAAGACATATTTATATGTCTTTGGGTATACTGCTTAATATCCCTCTTTGTACAACTAGGTATTTACCTAAATTATTATCAAATTTTTCTAGTTGTGATAAAAATGATATGCTCTTTTTGTGTGATTTTTTTTTAATATTAGTGGACTGTGTTTTATTATATGAAAATTTTATATAATTATAAATTATCCAAATGGCGAGTGGCGACCACAATGTAAAACTTGTGAATTCAAGTAACACTAGAATATTATAAACACATACTTACATTGATACTCTAAAAGTGATAAGTATTATTTTATTTTATACTCAGTTCTATCGATCGAACGAACAAGTAGAGAAGACGCGTTAATATTGTTCTCGATTATATATATACGTGTTTTCTTTGGATGTACTGATATTAATAAAACTGTATTTTATATATACTTGTGTAAAAAATAGCATAGTTTATAGTGACAATAAAAGTTCGCCAATTAAATCGATGGTGTCGTGTATATTTCATCAATGGATAGGCAATTATTGTTTTTACTTTTAAGGGTTTTGTAAAGAAAAATCGATCTTTGTGAAATGAATGTTCAAGAATTCGATCCTTATCGGCCGTTCGTCTTGGGTTTTTTTTATTGGTATCTCGGATGTTTTGACCTTCTTTAATCAAAATAATATAACAGGACTGTATTCTAGCTAAATTTCGTTAATGTTTTAACAACCTAAAGAAGTGAAATAAATTAATTTAAAAAATAAAACTAAAGAATACATACATCACATTGACATGGGTAAGATTCATATTGGCGGGTTTAAATGTTGCAATGACGTTAAGGAGCTACTTGCAGATGCTGTGACAATATCATTTCATTCCATGGGTGCGCGCGCACCTGCGCGCCATGTCTTCGTGATGCAACCAATTGTTTGTATGTGCCTTGGTGGTCTGGGGGTTTGCACGATTAGCCTTCACTTCGGCGACTCGAGTTCAAACCCCGTCGGTGTTTTAATTTTTTTTTAAGGTTATATTTCTAAACTGTTTTTTTCTTGATTTGGGTATGTCTTGGGTTAGATTGGGTTAACACCTGGTAAGTTTCCTTTTCTTGAGCCCCCGTAGCGAGCGGTAGCGAGCGGACGGCCATTCGAAAAGTGAAATATGCGAAGGAATTAAATGATATTGTCGGGGTATCGTCAAGTTAAGGAGCTGGCTTGTTACTTACTACTGCATCTCATGTAAAACAATTCAACATAGAAGTTGTACTGAGAGAAAAAAGAACGTAACTTATATAAAGGATTACCGGATCTATTGCAGTAATCTAGTTTTACAGTGATAATCTAAATTGATCAATTTATTTGCAAATTTATTTTTAAAATTTTTGTTAGCTTAACTTCGCTTTACACCGGAAGCGCTTTGAACTTATTCACAACACAAACGACAATGAAAAACTCTCTACCAACCTAACAGAATTTTAAGGTTATCTTTTTATTTATGTTATCATATTTATGCTGTGATAAAATTAATAAAAACTCACCTTGTCTTTTGCACAGCTCATTTTAAATATAAGTTGAATTAAAAGAAAGGCTCAGGCATCAACAAAAACAAATCATAGTATCGGATTCGCACAAATAACCTCACTTTAATATTTTCCATGTGTCATTTTATTAGGTTGCCACACTGACTTGACAGAATAATTGACGGAAAATTAGAACATGCTGTAATCCATCAATAAATTGAGAAAGAACTTGGCCAAGTTGGCGTTTTACATTATCAATAATTGTTGGTAAAGCGACTTGATCAATCAATTATTGGCCAATAAATTGTCGGTGTAAATCCGGCATAAGAAATGCGAAGAACATACACTCTCAGAAGTTAGTGAAAATTTGATCGAATTAATTGGGGAGCTGAGACAAATGATCGAGGAGCTACAAACGGAAATCATAGAAAAAAATAAACTATTACAAAAAGAGAAAAGAAATTCTATTTGTGGAAGAAGCTACTGAGGTTGAGAAACAATTTCAGGATGAAATTGCTGAGCAACATAAAGGAATTAAAACACTACAAAATAAACTTGATGAAGAACAAAAAAAAATATGAGGCAACTAAGAAAACTGAAGAGCAAACACAGAAATTAATTAATGAGCAAAAAAAAATGAAATACTGAAAAAAAGAGCTTAAGGAAAGGGAGGGTCAGCCAAAAAGGGATAGGAAAAGCACACAAGACCCTGCCGATGATGCTTTGGAAGCAATAAATATTGAACAAATAACTAAGCTAAATAGTGAGATTGCTAACACAACGGCGATGCATACAAAACTGAAAGAGGAAATTTCCATGCTTACTGAAGAGCATACTAATCTGAAAACTCTATTTAATGATCTTAATAAAATGAATAGGGATATGGTTGACACAATAAGAATACTGGAAACCAATAATAAAATTAATCAGGAAGAAATTACAGCCTTACGCGACGAGTTAAACCAAAAAATGATCCAGAGCAGCGGTAATATTAAAGGAAACCGGCCACCGCAAATTGTCCTTATTGGTCATATATAGGCGGTCCAGGGTTGTGCAAATCTTTTGAAGCACAATACGCAGTGTGGATATGACATAAATTCGCAATACACTGAAACTGCCTTATTTAATGACAATGTGACTCAAGATTTTTTTTTTGTTGGAACTGTAAATATCAAGAATCAAATCAATATATCAACCGGCGATTATAAAAAAACTCTTGTCATTAGCAGGAAAAACAAATCTAATAGTAGTTGGGCCACCATTTGCAAATTTGCAGATATTTCCGGAAAAAAATATTACGCGGAGTAAGCCATCAAAAAATTGAAAAGGCAGAGAGTAAAATTGAGCCCACCACTAACCCATTGTACCGTTAACGTGTATGGTGTAAGAAAACGATACCACCGATAAGATAATTCAGTATTAGATAATTCAAATAACAACAATAAGTTGCTACAACTCTAAAAATCTAGTCATTAATACTTTCCTCTGAGTCACTGTCAGAAAAATTTGCTTTCAGATCACTTATATGCCAATTTCCGAGATCATGACCATCCATGTCCTTCAAATTATATGAAACTTTAGAGATTACTTTGTTTACTACACACGGTATATATTTAGGTACAAACTTCGCCGTATAATCAATCATTAGGAGCACTAGATAAAGTAAAATTTGTCTTCCATAATCTATCCCCCACATGATAGCATTCGTCACGTTTCCTGAGATTGTATTGTTTCGCATTTTTTGTATGATAACTTTGAATTCTTTTTCTGATGTCAACGAAAAGTTTGGGTAGATCTTTTAAATCACTAACATATTCATTATTTTTAGTAATTAATGGCAAATGTGTGCCATTTTCAGAAATTTTCCCATAATAAGCCCCAGAAATAGGTACATTCCTACCAAAGGTTAAAAAGGCCGGAGAATATCCTGTAACTTCATGTTTAGCCATTCTTATAGCTTGACCGACTTTATGAATACATAAATCCCAATCTTTATGATTATCATGAATATATGATCTTATACAACGTACAATATCTCTGTTCACTCGTTCTGTATGATTAGCTTGTGGATGATATCTCAAGTTATAAAATATTTTTTGAACACCATAATCACTCATTAGTTTTTTGAAGTCTTTACTGACAAATTGTGGACCATTGTCACACGCGAAAATTTGCGGAACCCCATAAATTAGAAATACTTGATTTTCAATAAATTTAATTATACCCTTTGACGTTGCATTTGCCATTGGATGGACTAGAACAAATTTAGTAAACCAGTCAACAACGACTAGTACATATCTATTGCCCTGTTTTGATCTGACATAAGGTCCTAAAAGATCTGCAGATAACATTTGAAAAGGAAAATTAATTTGTTTACAACCCCCCATTAAACCTGGAGAAGACAAATTCGGAGATTTATTAGCTTGGCAAATATCACATTTTCTTACGTAACGATAAACATCTTTTCTTATGCCAGGCCAATAATATAAAGAGAGAATTCTAGATAATGTCTTAGAAATGCCGAAATGTCCTGCACATTCACTGTCATGGTACAATTTCAAAATATATTTACGATTTTTAGTAGGAATAACTAACTTCCATTCATTAAGATTACTAGTTATACCATGGCCATTCAAAATATGCTTATATAACAAATTATCCTTAACACAAAAGGTATTATATAAATTCGGATCATTAGAAACTTTTAAAATCATGTCATTATACCATCTATCAGGCTGGATCGTAGATACATCAAAAACAGAAATATTAGACTCAATATTGTTTTCGTTTTGCGACATAGGTACTGCCCTAGATAGTGCGTCAGCTACTACATTAAGAGAACCCTTACGGTGTATTACTTTAAAATCAAATTGAGACAATTTAAGAGCCCACCTAGCTAATTTGCCCGCAGGATTAGATAAATTATGTAGCCAGATAAGAGCAACATGGTCAGTTATTACAGTGAAAGATGTCCCCTCAATATAACTTCTAAATTGTTCGATACCAAAAATATATACGTTGGCACTTGTTAAGTGTTTTACTAGCATAAGCTATGGGGTGTTCAAAACCCTCTTCTTCTTGAAAGAGTACAGCACCCATCCCCGTATCACTACTATCTGTTTGTATAAAAAAAGGTTTGGTAAAATCAGGACTAGCAAGAACAGGAGCAGAAGTTAAACGTTTTTTAATTTCAAGAAAAGCTTTGTCAGCCTCTTCTGTCCATTTAATTGGTTGTCCCTTTTTTCTGCCTTTAAGTAAGTCCGTAATAGGAGATGATATTGTAGATAAATCTTTAATAAATCGTCTGTACCAACCATCTAAACCAAGTAATCTTTTAATTTCAGTAGTATTTTTAGGTGTTACAAAATTCTGAACAGCAGCTACTTTCTCTTCACTAGTATGTAAGCCATTTCTATCGACTACATAACCCAGATAATTCAAAGATGATCGACAAAATTTGCATTTTTCTAGATTTATAGTTAAATTTGCTCTCTTTAATCTATTAAAAACTTGATTTAAAACTTTAATATGACGTTCAAAAGTAGGGGTCGATATAATAACGTCGTCCAAATAGACAAAGCAATATGGCTCCAATTCAGGGCCTAGAATTAAATCCATAGCACGCTGCATTGTAGCTGCACTATTTAATAAGCCGAAAGGCATAACTTTATATTCAAATAGTCCGAGACCTTGAACAGCAAAGGCAGTTTTTGGCCTTGAAGATGGCTCTAAAGGTATTTGATGAAATGCTTTCGTTAAATCTAAAGAAGTCAAATATCGAGCATCTCGTAACTTAGAAAGTATAATATCAATTCTTGGCATGGGGTAAGAATCTCTAAGACAAAGAGCATTTAGTTTTCTTGAGTCATATACTACTCTATATTCTCCAGTCTTTTTTTTCAACTAACCATAAAGGACTACACCATGGAGACTGAGAAGGTTGAATAATATCTAGCTCAAGCATTTCTCGAACCTGTTTGTTCAGACATTCCTGCATCTTAGGAGAAAGAGGATATTGTCTTTGCCTGATGGGCTTAGCATCACCTGTATCTATAGAATGTGAAATTACGTTAGTTAGACCTAATCCTTTTAAAGAGTTAATACTTTGAAATAAGTTAATCATATTATCCAATTGCTTATTTTGATTTTCTGTTAAATCACTTTGATCTAAAATTGTATTTATGGTATTACAGTAGGTATCAAGTTTGCAATTAAAGGTTAGTTTCTCGAAATCAGCCTCTAGCTTAAAATTTTTTAAGAAATCAATGCCTAAGATTAATTCCTGAACAGCACTAGGGATAACTAAAACCTTAATATATCTGCAAATTTTATTGAGTGTAATAGGTAAATTAACATAACCCAGATAATCTTGAACTTTGCCATCAGCAGTTGAAACATTAAGAAATGAATCACACTTAATTTCAAGACCCAAGTTTTTTAAAAGAGAAAAGCCTGAAGATCCCAAAATACAATTATTTGCACCACTATCTACTAATGCACAGATCTCAATATTTTTTATAGAAACAGTAGGTCTAGTGTCATTGTCTTTTTTTGAAAAGATTGGACTAAGGAAAATTTTATTTTGATTTTTAAGAAAACTTTTAACTTTGTCTAGCCAACCCAACCATTCATTAGACGTTCTGAAATTTATTTCTGACTTTTTGATTTTTTGTTTTTCTTGTTGTTCGACTTGGACGGTTCTTGTTTGGGTTCTTGTTCTTGATTGGTGACAGTGTCTACCCCGTGACATCCGCCACCGGCATTCAAGTTTTTTGAACATGAGAAACACTTTGACTTTATGACATTCTTTTTTCCACAACCATAACAAAAGATTTTTCTAGGAAAACGAAATTCAAAATAACTATGACCGGTTCGATCACAATTCCAGCAAGTTTTAAAATGATTAATTTCAGAAATATTAGAATTAGCAGCGACAGCACTTAATTCTGGTTCCAATAAACCATGTTTTTTTGAAGGAGGAGCTTTGTAACGCTCAGACCAAGATCTAGATTCCTCTAATTTTTTACAATAAGTTGAAAGTTCTGAAATAGTGTTTATGTCTATTAAAGCTAACTGGTTAATATAATAAGGGATCAGATTTCTGCGAATCTGGTCAACTCTAGTTTTTTTTGCAGGTAAGTTAGATAATTTCCTATAAAGACATTCCATAGATGAGATTCGTTATTTGACATAGTACGATTTTGAATTTCTGTTAAAAGATCTTGTTCTTAAAATATGGTAGGAAATCTTCCTTAAGTTTTAAAACTACCTCGTCCCAAGTATTGAATTCATGTTTATGAGTCGAAAACCATGTCCATGCAGGACCCTTAAAAATGTCGCAAGCAGATAAAAATAAATCTTCTTTAGTTACGTTTCTACTAACTCTCAATACCTCGACACGTTCCAAAAATGAGATAACAGACTCTTTATTTGTTAAACCATCAAATTCAATGTTCCATTTATATGGAGGTACTGATTTACTTTGAACCGAAGGAATAGTAACCGAAGGAGATATACTGGTAGGAGTAGATGTTTGAATATTAGCTTCTAAAGTATCGATCTTAAATGCGAACTCGCCTTCTAGAGCAACAATTTTAGTCATTATTGATTTTTTTTCAGTTCTTTCCTGATCATCGGCTGGCATTAATCTAGCAACTCGGTTGGAAAGATGTGTCAACCTATCTTCAATTTTTTTTCTTTCACTAGCTAACCCCGCGAAACGAGTAATTGCGGAAGTTAAGTCATTATAAGTTTCATAAACTCCTTTAATATCGCTAGAAAATACTTTTTTATTAACCGGATCGACAAAGCTACGATTAGGTGACTCTTGCTTAAAACAACCGCGTAAAAGCTTCCTTTTTTCATCAACATTCATTTGATGAGCACCTTCTATTTGTCTAAGTTCGAGTTCATAAGTTAATTCGTTGGACTTTAAACTTTGGACATCCATTTCTAATTGATTGCAAAAAAAAATTAACGCTCTAGGTAAAAGTTCTAAATAAAAACCACGTCAGAAATTTCAAATATAAGGTAGGGTACTCTCGAAAATAATTTTAAAATAATTATGAAATATCTAGTAAGGTGATTCCAAAAACAAACTTGAAATATAAGTTAAAATAACTCCGAAAATAAATTTGAATTATCAGTCCTTTAGTGTAACGGAATATATTTTTTGCATTACATTCCCCAATCACCCGGTAAAAAAAGTTTGGCGAAATATAAGGCAAGGTAGTATCAAAAACAAATATGAAACATAAGCTAAAGTATTCCGTATTATATTCCGAAGATAAATTTAAAATGTAAGGCAAAGCAATTTCGAAAATAAATGTGAAATATACGGTAAGGCAATATCAAAAATATAAGGCAATATCAAAGGTAAATATGTCAAACAATAATGGAAATTTGGCAATTATAAATATTTCCTAAATAAAAAAGATAAATAGTTTGCAAAGACCAAGAAATTAGAAATACACCTGAGTACCAGCTTACAAAGATTTATCGCAAGATAAACCAACAAAGGAAACCACCTCAATTTTATTATTAGAATAAAAGCACGTTGGGTCGCCAATTTGTAACTATCTAGGTATTTAATTATTTTAATTAATTAGTTGGGCGCTACTTTGTAACTAATTAGTGTTGCCCACTTTGTAATGAATTTCTAGCTCAGTCGTACTTATAACTTATTATTTGGCTCATTCACCAATTTGTAAGAATAGAGCAAAAGTTAATTTATTTAGTTTATTTGAAGGCGTGGATTGAACGATTTCCTTTGGTGATTTAAAATTTTTATGGCGCCACTTACGATAAATCAAAAAAGGTAAATTAAAAACAACTATATATTAACTATACGTTTAAATTACAATTTATGGTACCATGTGCACTGCAGTTATGAACATAAGATGAAAATTGACTTAAAATTAGATTACAAATGCAATCAAATACAATAATTGATTACTGAGAATTTAGTTAACAAAAATGGTAAAAATGAGAATTGACTTAAAATTAGATTATAAATGCAATCAAATGCAATTGACCACTGAGAATTTGATTTACCAAAATGATGAAATTGAAATTAGCTTTGGTGTTTGACAAATTTAAAATAAATAAAATCTAGGTCTTTGCAATTCTTTCATATAAGCAACGCGTTACCTACGTTCCCAACTGTTCTTGTATTATCCGCAAACCACGTGATCGTTTGGGACCTCCTCTGGAAACTCAACTGCCTGTACCTCAGCTTCCTAGCTATAGGTGTGTCCAGGGCTTACCAGTCATTCCAGGAATGGTTTCCAGTTGTCTGCACGTGCCTGCTATCGGATCGACTGTCACCACAATGCTCTGCGTGACTGTTGTCTTGTAGGAACGTTGAACGTTTACATGAAAAAAAGAATTGGATGTCTTAGACCGGTGTACACTGCTAATTATAATTATACAAAAGAGTATCCTATGGACCTCAGTCTGATATACAAGGTTTTAACCAACAACTTGAAAATTCACTGGTTACATAATCAGAACTTGAATTACAATTTAAGTTTAGCAAAAATTATAGACAATTATGATTAAATGGCACTATGAATAATTACTGCTACTCAAAATATTTCTTTTCCTTAATTAGAGATATGAAATTCAAAGAAAATAATGATTGAAATTAGAAATTTAAAAGAAAATTATGGAACTTGTCCAACAGTGGCTCTCGGCAACTTCTAATAGAAAATCATTAGATTTTAATAAAAAAAAAAGGAAGAACGAGGTATAACCTCTCTTAAACAAGTCTAATGACTCCGAATAGGTACTTAATTTATTAAGATGGCCCTTGGCACATAAACAATAATTGGACGTAAATTACGTCTCAATTAATCAAAGATAAAGATAAGATAATTACTATCTCGCTTTGAGATAGGAACTACGTTTATAGGTAAAGAAAAAAATCAACCAGGTAATTTTACACGTGCTTAACCTCTTTAATAAGCAAATGAATACAGATACATCATGGATCAAACGTTGACACGATAAGCAATAATAATTATAGTTTAAAGCAACAAATAATCTGAAAAAGTAATGAAATAAGTCTGAAAATTTACTATAACTAACAATAATGCTACGAAAAACCCAGAGAAATTCTACTACAAATTCAATTTACTACCTTCTACAGGAAAAGATAAAATCTGCTCTGCGAATTCTCCCAACAATATCGTCAAATCTAAATGAAAATATCTAAATAATGTGTGTGGCCGTTTAAAACGATGAAATAATTCCGTTCTCGATAAATTTGGATTAAACCATTATCAAATTACTCGAATTTGACCAATAAGAAACGCAACTATTCACCAAAAAATCGGTATTTAACTTTAAGGTCACCAAAAAATTTAGAATTGTTGAAATCACAATTACTTAAAAATGCAATACAAAAGCCAAATATATCTAACTGAATTGGAAACAATTTTGAATTATAAATTTAAAGTATGAAAGGATTATTGAAAAATATGCAGAATGAATAAGATATTTTAAGATCAAAAATTATTAGGACTCACCTTGCCGACGTTTTAACATAAGATGAGACGGAATTTTTCAAAACTGTATATATTCTATCCATTTAAAATTCAACGTTTTTTTTTCATTGGCCAGTTCAAAACACGTGACAACCGTTGTAAGAAACACGGCGTCAAGCTAAACAAGCATTCAAGCATTGCCTATCAATATACTAAACATTGAACTGCCTATCAAGGTACTAAACATTGAAAACCATTGACAAATAGGTAGAAGAAATGGAGCGGAATAGACAAATATTTCATAACATTATATTTAACCAGTGGCGGCTCGCGGCTTTGAAAAGTGGGGAAGAGCTGCCGACATCGATAGAGGGAAGAGCGAAAAATTTTTGAGGTCCACGCCCAAACTGCCAAAATTTGTTAATAATTATTACCGGTATTTTTTAGGTAAATCATCAAAAAATAAAATATATTCATATTGTATTAGCAACAAATCATTTTGTTGCTAATACAAATGTCTACGAATAACACACTAAAACTAGAATATACAGGGTGCTACAAATTCGTTTCTTTGTATGGGTATCTCGAAAACCGTAAGAGATACGAGGTTGGTTAAATTGGGGCAAAGTTGCCCGACTTAAGGGTGATTTACATGCCATTGAGAAATTTAGAAAATTCCACCTACTTCCGGAGATATCCGTATAAAACCGAAAATCATCTATTTTATTTTTATTTTTCATGCCTTTGTTTGAAGAGATAAAGTAAAATAAATGTCACATTCTTATTGCCAATTTTTGTCCTCTACAAGCTGGCGGTATCAAATTTGAAATCTGACGTTTCGCTCTCGGGTCCCCTTCATCAACTTAAATTTTTTAAATACGGACCTGGATTTTTTATCTAATTTTTGAAAAGGCTTTGGTCTCCCAAAACCAACGATGTATCATACTTGTCCGATAGTGGTAACAAATATTGTCATAAGTGAAATCGGGTCAGAAAAGATCGCCCCATCTCTGTCTAACACATTATCTCTTATGGAAAAAATCTAGATTTGTTGATTTATTCACAAGTGCGATACATCGTTGGTTTTGGAAGACCAAAGGCTTTTTAAAAAGTAGATAAAAATTCCAGGTCAGTATTTAAAAAAATGAAGTTGATGAAGAGGGCCCGAAAGCGAAACGTCGGATTTAACATTTGATACCGCCAACTTGTAGAGAAGAAAAAGTGGCAATAAGAATGTGACATTTATTTTACTTTATCTCTCCAAACAAAGGCAGGAAAAAGTAAAAATAAAATAGATGATTTTCGTTTTTTTACGGATATCTCCGGAAGTAGGTGGAATTTTCTAAATTTCTCGATGGCATGTCAATCACCCTTAAGTCGCGCAACTTTGCCCCAATTTAACCGACCTCGTATCTCTTACGGTTTTCGAGATACCCATACAAAGAAACAAATTTGTAGCACCCTGTATAGAAAATATATCTTGTATAATACTATAATGGATCAACCGTTGAATGAAAATAAAAAATAATTTCAAGAATCCACGGCGGAATGTCCCCTAATAAACTCGCAATAAACGAAACAACGTGCTTTCGCGTTGATCTGAGAATGGAAGTGCTACCGCCAGGTCTTCCAATCCTTGCCAACCAAACAAATGTACGACCATTACGACGTCATCGTTGCCATGGCAACGAACTAGTTGCGCTTATACTTTTGATGACTCGACGGCTCTCGAGCGATACCTCTTCCGTAAAGGTCTACACAAATGATAATGAAATTGTCACTGCTATCGGCGCGTACGCGAAAAGAAATATACATTTTCATTTGGGTTAGTTTGGGTTAGTCTGTTCTATTCAATAGTGGAGTTAACGCGCAATGTGCAGGTGGAGATATTCTTGTTCTTGTTTTATGAAGCTTTGATTTTAATATTTGAAAATAATTGAATTATTAGTTATTAGAGGGGTAACGGGAAACAGATTATTCCTAAACTAAGAACATTTTATCATTGAATCTTAAAAACTATATTATTTTACTGATGAATGAATTAATTGCATTTCTTTAAATTACAAATCTTGAGGAAGTGGCACTTCCCCTACTTCCGCTGAATAGCCGCCACTGTATTTAACATATATTCCGTTACACGGTAAAGGATAATACCAGTTCTGACTGCTTGAACGCAAATGACTTTGATAACTTCTTCTCTGACATTGCCGAAAATTTGAAGAGGAATCTTCCTGTTTCGAACGTTGATCCCTTGAGTTACTTACATTTAATAAATATTAATACTAACGAAAGTTTCAGTTTCGATGAAGTTACTTATATTGGTCTTAGAGATATAATAGCCTATATTAAAAACAGTCCCAGTAAGGACTGTTTCGGTTTTAATGTAAAGATAATAAAGACAGTACAAAACATCATAATCTATCCGTTGACTAAAATAATAAATAAATGTATAGGGGATGGTATCTTTCCGGATTGTATTAAGGTGGCACGGGTTGTACCTGTATTTAAAAAGGGAGCTTGTGATGATGTTACCAACTACAGGCCAATATCGATAGTTCCTGTATTCGGTAAGTTATTTGAAAGTACATTAAAAAACAGATTTGTTCCTGTTTAGAGACTCGGCGACTCTTCAACCCAGCGTGTTTTGAGGATAAACTGTACGCACTGGCCTCATTTTTTGATTTGACAAAGGCTTTTGATTGTGTTTCTCATGGTTTGCTGATACAGAAACTTCGTAAATATAATTTTTGTACGCCCATGCTATTTCGGATTGTTTACCGTGCTTGGTTTTAGAACGGTAGGTTAAGTTTACTGGTTACTAAGCAAAAACGCGACGGTAAGTAATTTACTGACCGTTCAGCTGAACGGTAAGTAATATATATATAATTTGTCGAAAAAATGCATCATCTTTAGATGATCCTTTCTTGAAACATCAGTATTTTGTAAAAAACATAGAATACGCAGCCCATAAACTGCCAGGGGATACCAGTTTTCTATTTCTTTGAACAAACTATGCCAACAGGAGTTTTTCGTCTAAGCTCTTTCCATGATTGTCTTCAAACCCCTTTTTGAAAACTTTATACGTCTTTTCATAACGATTTTTTTATTTCTCCGGAATTATTGAAGAGCACCTTATTTCCCATGCCTCTTCAATATCAGAATTATCGTTCTCAGACTCACTCGTACTTCTAAAACACTACTGATATAATAATAGTCACGCGTTTGTCAAATATCGTGACATTAAAAAGTAAAATGACAAACGTATCCATAGTAACAACAGAACCCACTTAAGGTTTAGTGGATCTACAGGGCAGAAATAATTATCCAAAGCACAATTTTTACCATTTTCAAGATATTTGCTTAGTCAATGTCTTTGTGTTCATA
>JAEQML010064503.1:0-21997 GCA_016904865.1 Pissodes strobi | reverse complement strand
CGTGTTTAACAGCCGAACGGAGTGAGGCTGGTAATAGAGAGCAAGCCCTGAAAAGTAACTTTTCCTCCAAATAAAATATGCTGTTTTTTCTTCAAATGTCGACAAATTAATTCAAAAACGTCTCTTTTTAATAGTAATAATTTTTATTATTAAAGATAAGTGGGTTCGCAAGGCGGCTTAGACCGGTGCG
The DNA here is from genome assembly GCA_016904865.1 of Pissodes strobi. Lineage (NCBI taxonomy): Eukaryota > Metazoa > Arthropoda > Insecta > Coleoptera > Curculionidae > Pissodes > Pissodes strobi. The sequence goes on along the minus strand of JAEQML010064503.1, from coordinate 21,807 downwards.
GTGTCGGTGAATAGGCTCAGTTTCTTGCTATAGTAATGTCACATAAAGCTGTCAGTGGACACTGTCAACAATAATTATTTTTTTAAAATTTCGTCTTCGATTGCGTTTTAATTCCGTATTGATAAGCAGTTACTGAGTAAGTTCGATTAAATAATAACCAATTTGTTCCTAAATTAGTGATTTTTAGAAATGCAGTCACAAATTGAGTGATAAATACAAATTTTAGTTTAATAACTCTTGAGTTGTTGACGCTTATTTTGATGTTTGTTTGTATTGTATCTATGTTGATATGACAACACTTTTACCTCCGCCGCGCCGGCGGAAAACTGAAAAGTAAAGCTCCGGCGGAGGAAAAACGAAACTTCACGGCCGCCTACACAGTCAAGTAATGATGGATTTACTGACGTTTGAAGAAAAAAGTAATTTCATAAAAAGGGATATTTTGTTAAGTACTTGGCAACAGAGATAAAATGTCAAACGTTTTTCCCGTCACAGAAAAAAAAATTTGTTTTAATACTTTCCAAAGCCTCGTTACTTCTTTCACTATTAACGATGCCGGTTGATGGCCGTTACAATAAACTATTAGAGCTTTTAGACAGATTATCATATTATGATACTCAATATTTATTTAAAATATCGATTGTGTAGTATCAAATTGTTCGTAACAAGATGCCTTTTCGAGATTTGATAATGCGCCAATTCTGTTTGAAAAAATTGAGAAGTCATAATTAGGATTTTGTAAACTTTAAATGAACGTTTGAAACAAATGAAAAGTAAAACTCGATCGAAACTACTTTTCCCTGGCCACTTGATCCAAAATTAACCGTTTTAACTCATTCATAGCACTTAGATTGAAAATTAAATATTGAAACTTTTAGGATGATAAATGCCAAAAAGTGACAGATGGGGTGTCATTGTACTCGCATTGTGATTTTCTATTGAAATATGTAAAAATATACCAGGTGTTCCATTAAATATAAGGAAGTACGGGTCCTAATAATAATTTACGTACGAGTTCCGCTCAAACCTGAAGTGACAGAAAACAATTGAATACGTCAAAAATACATATTTATATATTATACCTACACACCAAATTTCACTTGTTTATCTCTAAAAACAAAAAGTTATAGGGGTGAGAAACACCCTATATTTTTGAAATCAGGAGAAAATCGTATATAGTTCAGTTAAAAAATATACAGGGTATTCCATTTAAAATAACGAAGTTGATGTTCATTTGATAATTTTCCGACCATTATTTATTTCTTTTTTGACAGATTTTGGCGGCTCAGATAAAACCCCAAAACTCTTATATTTAAAGTTTTTCTATAACACTTACGGTTTTCCCTGTAGATAGGGGTTTAAATATAAAAAAGACCCTGCACGTGTGCATGGTAGAACTGGAAAGGTAGGCTTATTTTCTAAGAAATTAAAAAAAAATTATCAAATTATTATAAACGATTATTTCCTTCATCGAAAAATGGACCAATCAGACAGCCCGATTTGCTGAATAAATTTTGTTTAGATAAGTGATTATTGCACTAGACCTGTTTAACAGCGATTAAACTGCGTCCTCCATATTGGATTTCGTTTTGTCGATTGTAGCTGATTCTTGCAAGTTTCATTAACGGTTTATTTTATAAATGGTTCGAAGGATCTATTAATTTTTATTGCTGAAAACTCCGATTTTCCTTAAAATTTTTATTTCATTATTTTGGTATGAGGTGACAAAATATGTCAAATTTTTAAATATTTACATGTCGATTTTGATAAGCGGGTCTGGTCAACGCATCATTGGGGTATGTAACCAAGGTGACAAAAACACAAATATCATATGAAGCGTCATTTTTAACGTTTTGATATTTGTTGTAAAATTTGTTGAAAAATATAAAGTTACCGTTAATTTTTTTAACGGCTTTTATGGATTTAATTTAATTAATCGAGGAAATAATCTAGCCGTATAATACCACTCAAACTATGAATTTAATCGATTAAACTACGTTCAATATTTCTCGCATGATTTTTCTTTTTGACAAATAGTTTTCATGCAAAATAATTTATAAATAAAACCTTCGACAGCTTCGCCACGGTAAATTTTTGCACTCGACGCGCGTTTCGCTAACCATGTTAGTATCATCAGGAGATGATTCTTCGCGGTCTCGGATTTTGATTAAATTATTTTCCATTCAACATTTTCAAGAAAAATCATGCTCAAAATGTTGAACGTAGTTTAATCGATTAAATTCATAGTTCTCGTGATATATTGCATGCTATTATAAGCTTCTATATATTGCATGCTATTATAAGCTTCTATCATAGAAAATAAAGTTTTGTGGTAACTATATTTTGCTTTTCTTCTGTGCTTGCTTGCTTCTGAAAAACAACAAAGCGTAGAAATTGGCCATTAATATTTTAGGAAGTTAATTATTTATATTTTTGTTAGGAAATGCACAGTTAGCCGACTTACCAGAGGATATAATCAAACAAAAATATATATGCGAAAACCACTTTTTAGAGAGTGATTTTAGGGGTGCAAAAAATTTTTGTTTGAAAAAGGACGCAGTTCCTCAACCTTATAATGCGGACAATACAGAAGGCATGAAAGTACTCACTCCCCAAAAAACATACGGCAGACGATCATCAGACATTTGCCCAAAACAACTATTTTCCCATAAAATCGCAGATACATCTTTTTTGTCAGAATTAACTAATTTACCCGAAAATCCAAAAATGACGCCACGGAAAGTTCAAATGAAAAACAAAATTACGCTCCAAATAAAAAAAATTAAAAACTACACTCTTAGAATTAAACGTTTAAAAACTAACATGCAAAAATTTAGGGCATCAATAAATATTTTACCTTTTCTCTCTATCCTAAATTCTGTGGCAAAAACTTTTGTATTAATGCAATTTCGTGGAAAAAGGCGACTTTGGTACAAAAATGAAAAGGAATTTGCCACTGCATTTTATTATAAATCGCCTGGTGGGTATGTTTTTTTGCGGCGACAAGGGCTTAGTCTACCCAGTCCCAAGACCATCCAGGGCTAGCTTAGGCAGAATTATTTTAAGCCGGGCATTGACGAAGGCGTTTTGAAGTTTCTAAAGGCAAAATGCGAAGCAATGCCCGAAAATAAACGAAAATGTATTGTGGCATTTGATGAGATGTCTATAAAAGAGTCGATCGAATATAACAAAAAATTAGATCTTATTGAGGGATTCGAAGATTTGGGACCCTTGGGAAGAAGTGCCAAGCATGCGACTCATGCATTGGTTTTTTCTATTAAAAGCATTTATGGCAAATGGAAATTTCCATTATCCTATTTTTTTACAAATAACTCCATAAAAAAAATAAAACTAAAAGAATTACTTATTTTTAATATTAAAAGCCTTATTTCAATTGGTTTTCTTCCCAAGGCAGTAGTGTGCGACCAAGGTTCAAATAATAGAGGGGCTCTAAGTCTTTTAGGTGTGTCAAAGAACAAACCATTTTTTGAACTTGAAAAACACAAAATATTTGCCATATGTGATGTGCCACATTTATTTAAAAGCATTCGCAATAACTGGTTAAATGGTACTTTTAAATTATCTCAAAAAATATTTTCAAAGGGGGTTTATCAGTGAAACGAAATTCCGACGGCGTGCCTTTCTAGCAAAGGCAAGCTATTCTTCGTTCTCTGTCTAGGCACCGCCCACCGATTCGATTTAAGTTGTGCGAAAACAACACTGCATTTTACCTTACGTCGCGTTGCCGGACTGCCACGTCAGCCACGTGACCACGTCGCAGTCACCGTTGGACCGTCGACAAGCACATTACGTGTGCTTCGAGACGGACAGCATCAGCAGTCAGGCAAAATATGACAAAATCTCTCGGGAGAACGGGACGAGCTACTGTGTCGAAATTTTTATGGTAGGTGCGCCTCATGGGGGGGGGGGGCTACCCTTGACCTCGTTGGATAACCCTGTACAGCCTGTCAAACATGGTAGATGGCCGATTTTCAACTGTCAATATTTCGAAAAACTTGGGGATAGATATAGGGCATTATTCACGAAATGTGAATTTCATGCAAAATCTAAATGTGCAATAATATACATTCCATTAAAAAAACTCAAAAAACGAACGACAGGATTTTATAAAGCACCCTGTATAATTGAAAATATTTTCATAATATTTACCACAACATATCTTACAATTTTTGTATTTAACATTTTTTTTTATCTCTGTACGGGTCTTTGTTACACTAATGTGCCACCTATATCTGTGGAAAGTTTGAGAAGCGGCTACAAGATCATTTAGAACAGTCTACAAAATAAATAATAATCCCAAATATTGTATTTCTGAAAACTGGTTTCGTCCAGCGAGCGATCGCCCGACCGGCTCAAGGTCAGGTTGTAAACAACAGACACACACCACGTGGCCTCGCGCCGATGCCAGCTCTTACCAGAAGAAATAATTCTAAATAAATTCATGTGTTTGAGCGACAAGGGGGCGTGTCGAATCAGCGATTTTGTCTCAAAATCTTTATTCCAGGATTATGGACAAACTATTTGATCGAAATTTTTTTTTCTTTTATCAATATGTCTAGATTATGATCCACTAGGGTCGTACAGACTTATTTTTTCTGTTATTTTTTTCTCCTAATATATTAAAAGCTAAAATTAAGAAATTAAATTTTTTATCACTGTACTGCCCTAGATTCAGTAATTCTAAGCGAGTTTTATACTTGGCTAATTTTCTTTATTATGCATATTAACGAAGAAAATCGGGAACAAAAAAAATACTGCTGATGAATCCCCTTAATGTTTTAAGGCAAACCTTTGAAATAGATCGAAAAACAAACGCCGCCAGTCCCAAAATAACGGAAAAACATCTAAACCCTAACAACTTTGAAAAAATGTCTTGTTCCCTGGCACTTCAGTTGTTTTCTAGTTCAATGGCAGCGGCAATAAGGTCGTGTATTGCTACTGGACAATTGAGTCAAGCAGCATCTGACACAGCGGATTTTATCTCACACTTAAACAACTTGTTTGATTCGTTGAATAGTAGACGTTTATTTGTTAAAAATCCTTTTAATTGTGGTATCAGCGATAAAAATCCGCGGGTGTTAGAAACTTTACAAAAAGGTAAACAAATTTTCGAATCTCTTATTAAGGTAACTAATAGTCCAACCAAGCATCGTGAAATGGAAGACACTGAACCCCCTGAAAAAAAAATTCGTGTAGATAGGCTTAAAGAAAACCGACCACCCTGTTTTGAAGGTACAGTCCATTAATGCAATTTTGAGTCTCTTTGAATCCGAAAAAAATTGTAATCCTTTTCTGCTTACTAATAAATTGAACCAAGACTTTTTAGAAAACTTTTTTTCTGTTGTTCGGCAAAGAGGAGGTTGGAGTTTAAATCCAACGGCAAAGGCTTTCAGATTATCTTTTCGGATTCAAACAGTATCAAGTACTTTACAACCCTCAAAAGCGTCTAACTGTGAAAACGATCCCGAAATAAGTCAATTTTTAATGCCCTTTAATTTTACAGAAAATAAGTCCTTAAACACTTCAGAAATTATAGCGAACACTGAAAGCATAAATATTAACAACTCTGAGGTCGACATACAAGATGTTTCAATAAAAAATCGAGAAAATCCTGCCTCTCATAAGGTATCACTTGAGGACTGCGCAACATCATATTATGCTGGTTATTTGGTCCGGTCTACGCAAATTAAATTTAAATGCCAAAAATGTTCGCAAAAATTGACAAATGAAAGTGAAGCTCTGAACGACCCAAAACAAATTTTAATTCTAAATAAAAATTATGGAGCCAATGTAAATTTATTTTTGACCGTACCAAATAAGGCTACTGAACATATGGTTGAAAAGTCGATGCACATATTTAAAAAATACTTTGATAAATGTAAAGAACAAGAATTTTTAGCTACAAAAATAAAAAACCACATAATTGCACAAAACTATTCTTGGTTGGGCAGTCCAAACGATATATGCTACGAACACAAACGCTTTTCAATCTTCAAAATGGTAAACACGAATCTCTTTAAATTTTGCAAATGGACCAATAATAATAAAAAACAAACTAAACAAAAACTTAAAATCCTTAAAAACCAGTAACCATAACATTAAAAGACTATCACGATTAAAACGAAGAAATACCATATTTTCAGAGTGGCGATGGCGTAGCGTGAGGAAAACATTAACGCCAAGTCCTAGGTGAGCGATTTGCAGGCGACGCGAACGCGAAGCGCTGGCGATGCCGTACGAAAAGTTAATATAGTCGCACGGCATCGCCACTGATTCGCGTTCGCTGCAAATCGCTCACGTAGGACCGGGCGTAAGGGATGCATGCAATGAGCAAAAAGTGGGCTAAGGATCGCGGGCAACATTAACGCTGATCGGCTAAATTTTCGCGCCATGTTTGAACAAAAATTTTTCTCATTGTTGGTGATGAAAGTACATAAAATATTACTAATCTTTATTCAAATTATTATAACCCTAACTAATCCAAACTAACCCAAACAATTTCTAAATAATTTCAGCAAAAATACATACAAAATTCCGAATTCGTATTCTACTAAACGCGGAAATCAACAATAATTATTATTCTACCCTATTTTATTTCAAATAAGGCGGGAATTTTCAACTAATAGGCGTCGCGCGTCGGTGTTGGCCGCGATCATTAGACGCGCGTGAAGAAAAATTGTCTGAGCGCATCTAAACTTTGCCAAAATTTGTTAATATGATATTATCTTTTTCTCTGTCCTGGGATATAAAAATGAATCAGCAAAACAATAAGACATACATCATATATATTATATTAGCAATAAAACATTTTGTGTGCTTACTCACTATTGAATAACAAAACCGGAGACAGAAACATAGAATTTAACTTTTAAAATTTTTTAATATTTTATAATTTAATAATTTTTAATTTGTCACTAAAAGGTAAACTTCTGAGAGAAGTACGGAATACATACATAATATTATGTTTTTATACATATTATTTATATGTTGAGAATGCAAAAAATAAATATTATTAAGTACCTAATTTTGTTATTAGAACCTATTTATATATTTTTTTTGGAACAGGAAAAAAATTATACGTATAAGGCAAAAAAGTATGTTTACTTAAAAAATTAAACGTGTTATACTGAATACCACAGTGAACAGTAAACGGAATGCGAAGCCATAAAGCAGTGTCCGCTCGTGACTTTTAGGTAAGATAGTGCCAAAATTTAATTCTCTCTCTGGCATGAAACAGCTCGCCTGCAAAGGCAAACCGCAGAAAATTTTGGGGGTGTCATGCCCAATTTTTGCTCAAAGATCGTTAAAAATCACGCCTTCCACGAGCGGATTTTACCAAGCATTATTGAAACATTTCTGGGGTGTCACGCCCAAATTATTACCCAAAAGACGTTAAAAAACGCACCTCGGGCTACCATTTTTTGATGGCTCATTCGCGATATTGTCAAAATAGATATAATTGTAAATTTAAAAAATGAAGGGCGTATAATTTTCTATTATAGGTATATCTACTATTTTTTGGGGTTCTAACCCAAGTTTTGTCACGAAACTAACACTAACCAAACTATACCAAATTTTGCGAAAAAATTACTCAAAATTTATCAAAAAGTTCTGTTATATTAATTAAAGAAAAAAAAACACTTTACATACCCCCAGAAATTAATGCTGAAAGTACTTGCAGTTTCCATAAAGACTCCTACGATAGATCAATTTACAAAAATATTACAAAAATTATTATTTACAGTACCTATTTACACACGTGCACAAAATTGGTCTACCTAATATTAATATTAATATATTAATAATTTAAGTTCTAGAGTTTCCGATTTATGAAATCCATCTACTCTCTGTTTTGCTTGCAAATTATTTAATTACTTTATTATAAAAATATTCAATGACAATTACAAAATGTTTTTCTGCAGACAGCATACCTAAAGCGTGAATATGTGGAAAAAGGGTTCACTAAAAGATTGCTTATTTAATTCATTTTAAACGTTAATTCAGGCCGATCTTTTTTACTTATCGAAATGCGGCCCGAGCCATTGAATCAGGTGGCCCCGATTCCCTATTTACGGCTAAAGTCGCCATCTCAGCATGCATCAATGCATCGTCGTGACCTCATTTGACCCTTACCATGGCAATTTGCTGGTGAAGACGCCGCGCCGCCGCGCTCTTGGCTCAGGAAATTATTACATTTTTCGATGACTAATATAATAAATCTATAGATCCTTATAGTCCATTGGGGATACGATGAATATTATTTATTCGATACATTTTAATTATACGGTTAAATAATATATATTAAAAAATAGAAAAAATATCTTTGGCAGTTAAACTAGAAATATTAAGAGTCGCTCCGTAGTGCCATGGCCCCTTGTGACAAGCCGCCACTGCCATAAAGCAATAAACCATCATCCGTCCATCCCATACACAGCCGCTTAAACGTAAACAAAAACATTCCATATCCTATGATATAAAACTTATTGCAAAATTCGTCAACATCGCATTACTGGGTGTTTTAGGAGATCTAGGCTTCTAGGCAACCAGAAATACTTAATACGCAAAATGAAGCAGCCGAAATCAGTTTGAGGCTCCATCTATGAGTGACCCGGCCAACAGGAAGCCGCTTCTCGTAACGGGCTTCCTTTCGAGGCTCGTTTTAAATGCACGCGACCAGTAAAGTGACCATAATTCTAAGATCTTAATGCAGGACGTTACATAATTGTCAACATAAGTGGCAACATTTTTCTGGAGGGGTGTTGTGTTTTAGCACCTTCGCCATTTTATCAAAAAAATAATAACGGGTTAAGTGACTACGTTTATCTCGATTGGATTTAATTCATCCGCTTGAAAATAAGCACATAAACGATGGCGCCTGATATTCTTAGCGGATGGAAGCTTCCGATTCGATCCAGTATTTCAATCGGGTTAGACTGACTAATCCAGATCGAAATGATTTCTTTTAATTTCCGGAAATTTCATTTGTCAGCTGTTTCGTATTGTCGGCATCGGCAATCTCTAACCACACTTCTATAATGTTTATCTTTGATTTGCTAAATTATAAATTATTGTTTTAAAAAAAAATTAATTAATGAGATTCAAAATTGCCCCCCCCCCCCCTTACGAGTTTTTGCCCGAAATTCTTAAAACAAGAAAATTATTTCGCTTTGTCTAACTATGAAGGTCTGTGTATATTTGCATATAATCGAAGAATTAGATTTATATTTATAGATCCGATAAGTCATTTTGTGACAAAAACGGAGATTGACTAGATGCGATTGAATTGATCGGATCCGGATTTTTCGAGATAAACGTAGTCACTGACAGGCGAATTTTGGACTGGGTTGGGTTTTTGTCGCACTATCTAGGAATGGGCAAAATTAGTAATGGCATGATATTTAAGATTCTTATTTTTGCATTAATATAGTAGAGTATAAACAATTAGTTAAATTTGTAGTCATTTAGTGTATACCGCATACCACAAAACAGAATTGCAGGACATTTTGCAGGACGCTTGCTTTCTCTGGACAGAGTCTATGAATGCTTGACTGTCCTGCTCAATGCAGGACGTCTGGTCACTTTAGCGACCAGGCTTCTGTTGTGTAACTATATTTTCTGTGCTTATAGCAAAATATTCGGCTTCTCGTCTTTCATCGTCGTTTTTGGGGGAGTGTTTCAACCAGTCGATGTTATGCACGTTGGAATCTCCTACTATGACAATTTCTGCTCTTGGATAGTTGATCTGCAGAAAATCGATTTGATTGCCAAAATTTCAGAAAAGCCGTTTATATTGGTGTTCACTAGGTGTTCTATATAAGCAACACTGAATTTGATTGCTCGATCTGTGCTTAATTTGAACCACATGACCTCGAAGTCCTTAGGTTTGTATGTTTCTTCTCGTTGACAACATAAATCGTCTTGCATAAAATAGCTAATCCAGAGATATCGAAATCGGGAGTAAAGATCATATTCAAGAGAACATGTGTAGTGCTTGATTTCACTTTTGTTTCTGATAGAGCTAAAATATTAGGCTTATTTGGTGTTAGATGCTGGTGGACCGAGTTAATATTTGTGTTGATACCTCTTATGTTGCAAAAGTCCAATCGCAGTCTATTTTCTATCCTAGAGACGTTCAGAACTGATGGTCCCCCCAGACCAGCCTCCACCCGAGGATCCGAATGTGAGGCTATTTTACCTCCGGAGTATTTTGATCGGGGAGGCGGCATCATGCAATATTTTTTCTTATCTTTTCCACCCTGAGAACCGGATCACAAAGGCATGGTGACGAAACATGAACCAGAGGTCATTTCACGCCACCTAAAGGCGCGTTTTCAAGAGTCAAGTTTAGTTGATCAACAAAAGTTAAATGGAAACTATAGTGAGAAACTTTGTTTCAATAGAGTTGATCAACTTTTTAGTTGTTCGAGAAATGTTTGACCCAGTCAAACTTTATCGTTCAACATTATAGTTTTGTATTGCTTTACGTGCGTTTATTTGATAATAAGAAAATGAGCGTCAAGTTGTCTGAAAGCGTTATGTACAAATTTTTGGAACTTTATCGCAAATATGCAAATCGCAAATTGGAATCAGCGAGAAGAAAAATATGGAAATAAGGATGCCAGGGAAAATTCATTGAAATACTGAAATACTCTTTATTAATACTTTAGCCTTACAGTTGAAGGGTGTACACGTCAAACTGGTATATATACAATGGCTTATACCTACATACAATGTTTAAAACAGACCTAAAATATTAGTTAACAGATACATTGTAGTACAACAAACATATATCACATTAAAAATAAAATCTATGCACTATTCAAAGTATTAGTCATCAATTCAGAAACCGAATAAAAAGTCCCATTCAACAAGATTTGCCTAATTTTGCGTTTAAACCTAATAAATGGCAGTTTTCTAACCTCCCTTGGTAATTTATTAAACAATTTCCTGCCCACATATGTTGGACACTTCTCAAACTTAGTAAGCCGGTGCAGATCAGTTACCATAAGATCATTCATTCTTGTGTTATAAGAGTGAAAATCTTGCCCAATTGGAGGAGTGTTCTCATTATGTTTGATATATAATAAGGTCTTAATAATATATAAATAAGGAAATGTTAAAATATTTTTTGCCACAAAGTAAGGTCTGCAGCTGGACAGTAATGGCACATCAAACAACAGTCTGATCACTCTTTTTTGAGCTATAAAAATTCGATTACTTTCTACAGAATCTCCCCAAAATATTACATTATAGCTTAAGTGGGAGTATATTAATGAATAGTATAGAGACAGAAGTTCTTTAGCTTCCAAGGTGTCTCTAAATCTATTAATAGCAAAAAAACCAGAATTAATTTTTCCGACCACACAGTTAACATGAGCATGCCAGGAAAGTGTTTCATCCACACACAAGCCCAAAAACTTAGCAGTCTTTGAATGGTTTAAGTAATCTATTCCAACTACTGGGATATTTGAGCGAGTTCTAAAGTGTATGTATACAGTCCTTTCCAAATTAAGTACTAGGCTGTTTGTCCTACACCACCCATCGAATTGGTCCAAGACAGATTTAAGCCCCAACCGGAGCTCCTCGGGCATCCCTGCTGAGACCATCACTGTTGTGTCGTCGGCGAACATCGTCAGTCATCGTCGGTCAAGTACGCTGCCAGAAGGAAACCTATATTTATGGTATCAAAGGCTCGGGACAGATCAAAAAAGAGCTCGGCCACTAAGAATCCCTCGTCAAGTTTTTTATACACCGACTCCAAAAACACAGCAGCCGCGCTCTCCGTTGATCTGCCCACAAGAAAGCCATGTTGTGCGGGGTTTATAATTTTGAAACGATTTAAAAAATCAGAAATCCTATTATGAATAATCTTTTCAAACATTTTTGATATAACATTTAACACTGTTACCGGCCTGTAATTAGCCGGATTTGTAGGATCTAACTTTTTATATATGGGCGAAATTACACCATTTATTAACTGGGTTGGAAAATGGCCTTGAGTGAACATTAAATTAGCAATATATGCATGAGGTTCGCATAAGTTATTTTTTAATATCTTTACAATTTTTATGGAAACACCGTCCTTCTCCACACTGTTCTTTGGTTTTATATTTTTAATTATGGTAATTATTTCCTGACATTCAACTTGTTTCCAAGCAAAACTGTTTGGTGCTTGAATCACTGGCAGCGTACAGGACGCCGAGATATTCCCTCCAAATTTAGCTCTTAAGCAGTCATGGGCGACGGTGGAAAAGTATGTTGCAAATGTCTCTGCCACCAGTGCTACCCGTCCATAGTCCTCCACAAGAACATCATTCACTCTCAGAGCCACTCTACCTGATTTTTTCCTTTTACCTAAAGTTTTATTTACAATACCCCATACTGCTCTTTGTTTGTTTTTACTATCACTTATGATTTTACCATTATATTCCTTTTTACATTGTTTTATCAACGTGTTATGTTATTTTTTCTTACATTTATAAATTTAATTCACATTGCCTTCTTGTATTTCTTTAGATAACCAAAATAAATTTTTAAGTTCCTGACTACTTTTTACAACTACAGGTGTTACCCACCTGTTGTCACGCCTTTTAGTTTTGTGGTTACTATATGTTAGGGGGCAATTTGCCTCAATAGCAAAATTTAATATATTTAGAAATTCCATCATAGGCTTCGTCAACACCAAAATCAATATAAACATCACTAAAATCAACATTACATATATAGGCCAAGCGACAGGGGGTTTCTATTTGCAAAAGGTCGAACAACCGAAATGAAACTTGGTGGGATGGTAGAGATAGGTCCCCTGATAGTACATCTAAGTTTGCGACCTCGGGGGGGTGCCGCTCGAGGGGTGGGGGGATGAAAACTCTGCTTCGCGGCGCTTGGAGGAAAATAGCACCGTTGGAGTAGGTGCTATAAAAAAAAGTTCAAATAAAATATGTTGAAAACAAAATTACGCACAACTTTAGTTTTATGTACTTTTTCGCTCCGATCAATATTTTTTACTCTACGGCGCCGGCGTGCCAAACTTAGAGGGTAGTTTGCAAATTTTAACAAAATTAGAGTTTAATCGTGGATTGAATCAAATATGGCTACCAAACAATTCTGTTATATTTTTCTTCTCTAAGAGTAAGTTTTTGTAAGTAAACTGATGCTTGATTCGTTAAATTTGATCTTATATTATAAAAGATATGATTTTTTGAAGTGCGCCCTTACTTACTTGGATATGGGCATTTTTCATCTATCATGATCTACGGTCGATATTTTCTTAGTATTGCTGACCTACAATAACTTTTTTCATTTTAATGCAAACATAATACAAGAAAATATAATTTTCAACTCGTTTCCACACCACCCTTGAGGTAGAGCTGATCGGCGCGTTTTTTTAATGTGGTATCCCCAAGAGGCCTATTCCACAGTCGATATCGGAGTTTTATGACATTAAATTGAGTCCTCATCGTCCTCTGTTGGATCGGAAACGCTTTCGGCATCTTCTGCGATGTCTTCCTCCAGCAAAATGTGGTTACTAATGTTCTCGCAGGACGTCCCAGTGCAGTATAAACACAAAACCGAACATTTCAATCCTGCTTTTCGGCAACAACAATCAGGACCACAACCTTTCTGACATCTACAGAAGATAATCTTAAGCAGAACCTCTGGAGCTGGTTCCTTTAAGATGCGTATAGCGTCTAGTCCTGTTGCGGTTTTTCGCCATCCATAATCTTCTGGAGTTTTGTGGACTCCCCGCCAGTTTTGAACTTGACAATAGGTTCGTAAGGAATGATGATAGCACGCATCGGATGTTGGTGGCAGTGACGCAAGATTAAAGGAGTTTTTGGAGACGGCCCGTACAAAGTTGGTATACCGCAGAGAATCTAACGTGAGATGTTTCCTGTCTGCACCATACTGCCGCAGCATAAACAGTTCGCCAGCGGCTGCTACTTTCGTGAGTTCTGCATTGGGGTCATCAAATACCTGAATCGTCTTGGTTATTGTAGGATTTTTTCCAAAGTTTTAAGGAATCGATTCTTGCCTTGATTGAATAACGCCGATGTGGTGTCACAACCACTAAAGGCATGTACAAATAAGAGACCGCCTGCTTAAAAGTGTAATTTTTCAACTTTATCTTGAGCATTGCAATGAGGCGCCTTTTGTTAAAGCTGTTCGATAAAAAAATTTCTTGCGAGACAGTTGGAATCATGGATTCATCGAAGATTACATTCGCGCTGCTTTGCTGCTTTGAACGGCGGTTTCTTTCAGCAGATTTCGTACCTGCTTCTGTACCACTTTCGGGATATCCATCAAAAATAACACTAGTATTCGGTCCATAATGCCTTGTAATGTAATGAATTTAATTTGCACAAATGATTGCAAATGAATTTTGACAGCCCCACTGAACACGATGGAGCAAGAAGCCACCGTCAACAACATGCAAGGTCGTGTCAACATTTGTGACTGGTGTTACGGGCACATAAGCTTTGTACAGTGAAGATTTTACCCCTTTGCGCATACCTTAATTTTTAATTAAAGTTTGGTCATTATGTAGTTTTTATTTTTTATTTTATGAGTTTTTAACTTTCACAATTTTAATTTTCAATTAAAGTTTGGTCATTATGCAGTTTTTATTTTATAAGTTTTTAACTGAAAATTATTTAGTAAATATAACAATAGACAATTTTCGAGCACTATTTTACAAATAATAAAAAAATATCGCCCGTAGATCATGATAGATGAAAAATGCCCATATCAGAGCATGTAAGGGCGCACTTCAAAAAATCATGTCCTTTATAGTATAAGGTCAAATTTAACGAATCATGCATCAGTTTACTTAGAAAACCTTACTCTTACAGAAAAAAATATACCAGAATTGTTTGGTAGCCATATTTGTTTCAATCCACGATTAAACTCTGATTTTGTTAAAATTTGCAAGCTACCCTCTAAGTTTGGCGCGCCGTAAAGCAAAAAATATTGGTCGGAGCGAAAAAGTACATAAAACCAAAGTTGTGTGTAATTTTGTTTTCAACATATTTTATTTGAGCTTCTTTTTTATAGCACCTACTCTAACCGTGCTATTTTCCTCCAAGCGCCGCGAAGCAGAGTTTTCATCCCCCCACCCCTCGAGCGGCACCAAACTAACCCAAACTTAGATGTTCTATCAGGGGACCTATCTCTACCATCCCACAAAATTTCATTTCTGTTCGACCTTTTGCAAACAGAACCCCATATTTTGTACCCAGCGCTTGGCCTAATAAAAGACTTTAACATATTAAGATTAGAGTCAGACAAACTCCTATATAGATAACTTGATATTACATTATCATTACACATATCTACATTTATGTCACATTTACTGGAGAGTGACAGGTGGTCACTTATATTACCCCTGGTTTTAGTATGAATACTAGAGATGCCACAACCATTTGTCACAATATAATCAATTTTGGTCTCTGCTACGCTATTATCAGTGGCGGACATATCACCGGGCAGTTCGGTGCGCCGCCCTGGGGCCCAAGGTTCAGAAGGGCCCCATGATGCCGCGGTTTATAAAGTATTTTTGTATCGAAGTAAGTAAAAAGCCACCGAACATTAACTACTGTGATTCCCGCTATTCCCAGTAGGAGTAGGCCGCATTTTCATTTACTTTAGAGCAAATTATCAAATACTTGATATGCGATCAATCAAAATTTGTTTTGACTTCTTAGAGCCTAATAATATGATTGAAAAATGAGATGAAGATTTATTGCAAAGATATCGTAAAGTTTTTAGTAACAGTCTTGTTAATCAGTTTGCTATGTCCCTTGAACTAGTTAAACCTGACCTCAAAAAAAGATATGAAAATTAGAGAACTTTTTGAAATAGTAATTAATAAATATTCGTATATGGAAGTTGATTTTTCTGAAGCTTATGCTATGTTTTTATTATCTTTTACCCTACCTGTAACTGTGGCGCAATTGGAAAGGTCTTTTAGTAAATTGAAAATGTTGAAAAATTGCATTAGGTCAACAATGAATGAACAAAGGTTGCGTGATCTATCCGTTTTAAATATAGAATACAATATCGCAGCGAAGTTAGATTTAACAGATCTAATAGATACTTTAGCCAATGCCAAAGTCAGAAAAAGATCATCAAAATATTTTAGTTTGTTATTAGTTTTTATATTTTGTTTAAAGGGTTTTTATTTTATTACAACGAAGTTAGATTTAACATGGAGAATTTTGCTAATGCCAAAGTGAGAAAAAGTTGATTCTATATTTTAGTTTGTTATTAAATTTTATATTTTGTTTAAAGTGTTTTTATTTTAACACTTTTTATGTGATACGGAAAATACCAATCTAGTTATTAGTAATAATATATCGCAGCGGAGTTAGATTTAATAGATCTAATAGATAATTTTGCTAATGCCAAAGTCAGAAAAAGATTATTCGAGATTTTAGTTTGTTATTAGTTTTTATATTTTGTTTAAAGTGTTCCTATTTTATTCCTTTTTATGTGATACGAAATCGCGTTAGATTTAATAGATAATTTTGCTAATGCCAAAGTCAGAAAAAGATTATTCGAGATTTTAGTTTGTTATTAGTTTTTATAATTTATTTAAAGTGTTTTTATTTTATTACTTTTTATGTGATACGGAAAATACCAATCTAGTTATTAGTAATAAAATATCGCAGCGAAGTTAGACTTAATAGATCTAATAGATAATTTTGCTAATGCCAAAGTCAGAAAAAGATTATTCGAAATTTTAGTTTGTTATTAGTTTTTATATTTTGTTTAAAGTGTTTCTATTTTATTACTTTTTATGTGATACGAAAAATAACGGTCTAGATATTAGTAATACAATATCGCAGCGAAGTTAGATTTAACAGATCTAATAGATAATTTTGCCCATGCGAGTTTATTATTAGTTTTTATGTTTTGTTTAAAGTGTTTTTATTTTCTGGCTTTTCACGTGATACGCAAAATACCATTCTACAATTTTTGGTATTAACTAGCTTTAATCGTAAATAAAAATTTATTTTATTTTCTTACTTTTCATGGGATGCGGAAAAATATTAGTTCTTTATTAGTTTTCATCCTGAATAAAAAATATTGTTATAATCTTACTTTTTATGTAATACTCATATATCATGTATTACCTATGAGAAATGCCTTAACTTAGTTTTAAAATATGCAAGGGGTAGGGGCCCATACATATATTTTGCCCTGAGGTCCACGCGTCCCTAGATCCGCCGCTGGCTATTATTTTTATTTATTTGTATTCTGGTCGGCGCTGCCGATGTAATGTAATGTAAAACTACTGAAGAGATCTAATAAAAGAGATTTATCTTTAGAGTTTACTAAAAAAATGATATTAAGATCACCACAAAGAAACACCAAATTGTCATTTTTACAGAATTTTGACAATGTGTTATGCCATTTTTGGACGATATAGACAGATTACATATATATTTTTTGTCTTTTGATTTTATTAAACAAACACGTATCTCAATATGTAGTTCTTCTGAGTCACTATCACACGTAATTTGTTTTGCACATGTATCCTGCCGAACATAAATGGCAGACCCTCCATGTATAGCATTTTTCCTACAAAAATAGGTTGCAACTTTATAGCCAGGCAAAGTTGCCATACACATTGATTCAATATTACACCAATCTTCTGTTACACAGATCACAGTTGGTTCTTCATCATTGACTAATAGTTCTAAATTCGTTAATTTATTAGAAATACCCTGTACATTTGCACATACTATTTTAAAATTCTGTTCTTGATTTAGAGCCTGCGGCTTGGACATTACTGGTCTTACTACAGCTGATATAAAGAATAAAATCAAGACAATCAGAACTATGTACAAAAAAGAACATTCCCTGGTTTGTAAATCTATAAAAAACGGAATGGGAACAGATGATACTTATGTGCCAAAGCTTTTTTCGTATGAAAAGGCCGATGCTTTCTTAAATAGTGTGACAGGTACAAGAGAAACTTTATCAAATTTGGTAAGTACGCTTATTATATTGCATTAAAAAGGTGTATCATAATGTATTCATCTTTAATGTCATGTATCATATTGACTTGCCAAGGCACAGCTCCCGTTCTGGAAAAATATTCCGCATAATTATCTCGTACAACATGAGCTCTTCTTGTGTAATTACGGCTTCCTAAGGGACCTTTTAAACTAGCTAAGCCATTTACTTGAGTACCTTGTGTTCTCCAAGAACCTGGTACTATGTCACTGGTATTAAAATCTTCAATATCCACCGAGCCAATTGGGGTGTAACTTTCACTGGCGGTTATTTTTAGCCAATTATGTACCACACAAGCCACTTGAATAATTTCATCCACCTTGCCAATTCCAGTCGCTATAGGTCTTTGAAATACTCTGAATCTGGAACTCAATATACCGAATGCATTTTCCACGACAGGACCGACGCGACGGGCCCGAGATAGGCGATAATTAAAAATTTTCTGTTTCCGAGATAAATTCGTAGTTCTTCCTTCTTCTTCTTCTTCTTCCTCGTACGTTAGGAATCAAGAGTCCTGTGTTTTTCTTCAACGTCCTAGTCCTGGGATGCTGATGTCCAGCTTTCGTACCATCGCTTCGGTGGTCTTCCTGGGAGTCTGGAGCTGTTAGGTTTTTAGTCTTTGGCGATTTTTGCCATTCGGTCGTCGGCCATTCTCTCTACATGGCCTCTCCACGATCTTCTCCTTGCTCTGGTCCATCTTACAACATCTGAAACCTTACAGGTATCTCTAATTTCCTCACTCCTTTTCATATCGTATAGTGTGTGTCTTGTTATGGATCTTAGGACTCGCATTCCTGTTGTTCTTAGCAAGCGTTTGGCTGTTGTGTTTTCCGCTCTTGTTTCTGCGGCGTATGTCGTCACTGGTCTCACGTACGTTTTGTAGATTCTGACTTTACTCCCTATACTCATGTGCTTGTTTCTCCAGATGATGTCTCGTAAGTACCCCGATATTAGAGCGGCTTTTGATGTTTGATTTCTTCCTTCCTCCTTTAGATTCCTGTTACTCGAGATGTTAGCTCCAAGATATTTAAAGGTCATCACCTGTTCTACACTTTGATTGTAAACGGCGAGTTTGCATCTTCGGGGCTCTCTGGATATAGTGAGTGATTGTGTTTTCCGGGTAGATATTTCCATTTTATATTTATTTGTAGTTTGTTCGAACTTGTATAAGAGTCTTTGTAGGTTGTCTTCATCCTCGGAGACTATCTATCACTGCATCATCAGCGTAGCACATTATTTTTATTTCTGCATTTCCCATTCGATATCCCCTTCCATTTTGTTTTGTTTTTGTAATGATTTCATCCATGATGATGTTAAACAATATAGAGCTCAGGCTGTCTCCTTGTCTAATTCCTGTGTTGACGGGTATTCTCCTTGTTGTTCTATTTTCTGCTTTTACGAGTGTGTGATTGCCGGTGTTCAGCTCTCTGATGATGGACACAATATTCTGATGAACTTTCCTTTCTTCTAGGAGTTTTATGACGTCTGACAGTCTTACTTTGTCAAATGCTTGGGTAAGATCTATGAAACACATGAACGCCGGTTTGTTGAATTCAATAGCTTTTTCGGCTATTTGGCGGAGTATGAATATGGCATCTATAGTAGATCTATTGTGTCTGAAACCTTGCTGCTCCTCACATATTCCCGTCTTAGTCACTTCTTCTGCCAATATTTTTGTCAACAGCTTCGAAACTGTGCTTAGAAGGGTGATTCCTCTATAGTTTTTGGGGTCTGTTTTCTCTCCTTTTTTGAAGATTGGGATTGTTATGCTGTCCTTCCATTCTGAAGGTACTTTTTGTAGAGACAATATTTTATTGTAAAAATCCTTTAATTCACCCATGAGTGCATCCCCCCATACTTGATCATTTCGTTCGTTATCTCGTCTATACCAGGTGATTTTCTGTTTTTTAGAGCGGTTGCCGTTTGTTTGATTTTCTCTATCGGTATCTGCCAAGTTGGTGGTGTTTCTTCATTTGTGGGTGTCTCCTTGGTCTCCGTGTTTTCCTCTCTATTACTGTAGAGTTGTTCAAAGTGTTTTTCCCAGTCTTCAGTAGTGATCTTTGAAATTTGGATATATTCGTTAACTGGTCTTTTTCTGTTTCTCAGCATATTCCAAATTCTTTTCTGTCCTCCATATAGGTCGTGTTTCATATCGGCAGAGAATTTTTCCCAATGCTGTCGTTTAATTGACTGGATTTCTGCATTGACCCGGTTTCTGACCGCCTTATATACCTGTGTTCGGTCGGTGTTGCAGGTACGCTTTTCGTTTTTCAGCTGCTAAGTCCTTTACCTCTTGTTTAAACCAAGGTGTAGTGTTTCGTTTTCCGGTTCTGGTTTAATTTCTTCTTCCAAATGCTTCTTCGGCTGCATTTAGTAGATTTGTGCGTAATTTATTCCATGCCATTTCCACGTCGTCATCATTTTTTATCCCATTATTTGCAATCTTCTGTTTCAGCCTTTGTTGGTATAGATGTTTCGTAGAATAATTTGCTAGTGTCTCCGTATTGAGTTTACTAGTTGTTTCGTTCTGTTTTTTTCTATATTTGGTATGTCGTGATTCTTATTTTTGCCATTACGAGATTGTGATTAGTAACAGCATTTGCGGAACTTAAAGCTCTTACGTCCAGGACTTGGGAGGGGTGAATGTTTCTGTTTGTTATTATATAATCTATTATGGACTTTTGTCCTCGTGTTATTATATAATCTATTATGGACTTTTGTCCTCGTGTGTTTTCAAATGTGAATTTATGTTGCGGTTTATGTTGAAAGAATATGTTGTTAATTCGCAGTTCGTTAAGGGCGCACATCTGTATAAGTTGTTCACCGCTGTCGTTGATTGTTTCTTCATTAAATCGGTTTTTGATCCCCACTATTGTTTCATTGCCAATCCTTGCATTAAGATCTCCCAGGATAATTACTTCATCTTGCTTTGGAATACCGTCGAGGGTTCTCTGCAGGTTCTGGTAAGATGTGTCTATCTCTACCCGGGGTGTGTTGATGTCAGGTGCGTAAACACTGATTATATGACTTGTTTTGATCTTCTGAAATTTAACTGTTAGTTGCAGCAGTCTGTTGTTGACGTAGTTTATGCCGCATATGTTGTTTTCCCACTTTCCATTTATCAATATGCCTACTCCCGACGTTGCTCTTTCATTCTTTTCTCTTCCGCTGTATATGATAATGTAGTTTCCATACCTGGTGCTGCCCTTGCATTTCTTTTTCGTTTCTGCTATAGCACAGATATCGATTCCTTTATTTTCCAGTTCCATTATTATTTCATGATCTTTATTGTTGAAAGAGGTTACATTCCAAGTCGCCACTCTAATTCGTAGTTCTTCCATATGGTTAAAATGTAGGTTCTTAAGGGAAAGGCGTCATCAGCAACAAATAATCCATCTTTCGGGAAATTTAACATATTGACTTCTAAAGCCGCATTTAAAGAAGATTTGGCAAAGACAGATGCATAATTTGCACGCCCATTTGTGTCTACGTCATTATAGCTAAAACAATAATTAGCGTCAACAGAGGCAAATAGAATTACGCTAAATGAGCTCTTATAATTGAAATACTCTGATCCGCTATCGGTAACATTTCGTATAACAACGTGCTTTCCATCCAATGCACCACAGCAGTTCGGAAAATTCCATCGATGACAGTATTCGTCCTGAATTTTTTTCCATTCATCTTTAGTTTGTGGAACCTGCAAAGACAAATAAAATTACTAACATATTAAGTGTGTTTGTTGAAAACAAAGCATTTGCAGAT
>JAEQML010064502.1:0-21997 GCA_016904865.1 Pissodes strobi | reverse complement strand
AGAAAACATGCGCACCGTAGTAATCGGGTATAATAGAATCTCATTTTTTCTGACCAATAATTGTTGTTAAAGTTTTATCGTTAATACATTGTTATTGTTATAAACTAAAGGTGCTTACTTTATCATCTCTTCTTACCCCAGGTAACGCGATCCCTGTCTACCTCAGTAACCCCCCGGCACGCTAAACAAGGCGTGTCCTCACGAGTAGAACATCCAGTGGTAGATTAAAGGAAGCATTGAGACCCCGTCATTGTACTAATCGCGACGAGGCTCTTCTCTGAGAAGTTATTCTTTAAATAAACGCGCTGCCCCCTAAGCTACTCGTGACAATATAAAGTCTACTTCGTTCTTCGTTCGACCATCCGGACTTTCCAACGTCCATCTTCTATTAGGTTTCTTCTGAAAGAAACTGTTCATATCATAGAGGTTGTTTTGTAGCAAATATCCTAGTAGTGTCTCTCCTCGGTCGTTTCTTCCTTCCGACCCGAATTTTCCTAGTGCGGTCTCTGTATCACTCTCTCTTATTCCTATCTTGGCATTGAAGTCACCACACAAAATCGTAAACTGTGTATGGTGGTCTCTTAGGGTTAGTTTGGGTTACATTAAAAAAAATACATGAAACTCGACCCGTTAAACGATAGATTCTTGTCAGAGAAAGATAGTGCCACAATCTTTCTCTGTTCAATAGCAGAGAGTAAGGTTATAATCGATATAAAATAATATCAAAATAATAAGATCAATAAAACAAAATCAAACAGAAATTAGTTATATGAGAAGAGGCAGTTGAGGCGAGTGTGCAAATCCTGCTGCTCAGTGAGAGATGGGGTTCGGTTAAGGACGCCAGCAGCTCCCTACCAGTTGAACTGCTAACTGCCTTTGATGTCCTAGGTACCACTCCTCATTGACGAAATAAATTTACGAATAAGTTTGTAAGTAAGTAATAAAATATTAGACAACAAAAAAAAGTAGTATTTCAAAACAATGTCCACTTTTATTGATAATTTTGTTGGTTACAAGGGCCAAGTGTCCTGCTATTGAAGTTCTGTTTATACAATAAGGATTATACTACAATAAAGCTATAAAATTGAAAAAAAAACCACTCATTAACAACTAGAAGCTAAGATCAGTTTTCCAACCGAATACTGAATTATATTAAAGTTATCCAGCATCTGATGCTCAATTAAATATTTCAATCAAAATGAAGTTAATTAAGGAATTAATTCAGTGAAATCGAATAGCAAATTAGTTGATGAAGTGAATTATGAAATTAATTCAATCAGATAATTAAATAAATTAATTAGTTCAAGCAATTATGAAACCAGTATAATGAAATCAATAAACAAATTAATAAATGAAGTTAATTAGTGTAAAATCAATTCAGAAAGTGAAGGTAATAATTATTAAATCAATTAACAAACCAATTAGTGGAGTAAGTCATCAACTACTAATCAAATAATTAGTATAAAGATAATTCAATGAAATTAATTAATTAATTGGTAAAGTAAGCCACCAACTATTAACGGAATAATGAGATAATTAGTACAATGATATTAATTAACAGCTTAATCAGTGAGGCAAATCACCAACTAGTCATTAAATAATGTGAAACTAATTCAAGATAATCAATCAACAAATCAGATGGTGAAATAAGGCAGTAGTCTATTAATTAAATAAAGTGAAATTAACCCAATGAAATTAATTAACCAATGAATTAGTAAAGAATATCATCAACTATCAATCAAACAATATCAGCTAACCTCAATGACAATTAAAAAAAAAAAGGTAAATGATAGGTAAGCCAAAATAAAAATCAAAAAGTTAAGGTAGGTGTAGACAATAAGGTAATTAAAGCGATATCAAATTCAAATAAGTGAAAAATCACAAAATAATGTATGTGAAACATGAGCGAACAGCCTATATTAAATATTAGTACGGAGCGGTTATATTCATTTGAGTACCTATGATTAAATAATGATAGCAAAAATTGAAATGCTTTTAAGTGAGGCAAAATATCCAGGAATAAGATAAAGTAGTAACTAATATGCAAAATTATTAGACGGTTTCAAAAATAAGAGAAATTTATACACTCTAACCTATGTTGTTAAGGCTCGTATAGCTATTCAAATAAATAAGCTAATGTTAGATATCGATACATCGAGCCTAAAGTTAATTAAACCAACTAAGTCGTGATCACGAATCGTAAGCCGCAATATTCACCTGAGTCAATTTAACATATACCAACTACACAGGCTTTACGTGTAATAAAAACTAATTGCTAGATAGAAATTACAACTTTTGGCCGAGATACTAAGTTTAAAAGCTCTAGTAAACAAATGTATAATTCAGATATACGAGCAATCAAGTATATAAACCGTAGTTACACTTACGAGTCAAATTATTTCAAAAAAGAATGCCGTTATTAATTTACCAAAGATAAAAAAAAGTTCATTAACACATTTGAATGTTCATGTACAATTGAATAAAAATAAAATAAGTTAGGCTTATCTGTGTCCGTTGGCACTCAAATCAGCATGTATGCTCTCACATACCCATGGTCTCGACAACTATGTAAGGTTCACCAACAGTAACCACTGTATACTTCTCACAAGTGGTTGGTTTCGTAAGATAGGTAATATGCTATAATAGAATCACGAGCATCACAAGCAAGCTAGCAGGTTGGTTGAGGTAAGATAAAAAAAAACCCTCTGGTGTTCTAACGAGGGTTTTATAGGAATGTTTGACCTCTATTCCATGTGACTTTCACAGTCTGGTAGATTAAAAAAAATCCTTCCACGAAGAAATTAGGTTTCTTGCTACTAATCAACTAATCCATCAAAAATAAGGAAAGGCAAACAAATATAAGATATGCAAGAACCTATTTACTTAGCCTCAGCTCAAAATCCCATCAAGATGGTCTGAAAATTTTCAGATGCGAACTAGAGACTCGTTCTACCAAACGACCGTAGAAAAGTGACATGACATGGCCGTACAATGTTCACCTCGACCAAGTGCTCCTTCACAAAAAAGAAATTTCAAACGCGTACTACCTATTAGTACTAAACCCGCATTAGGTAAAGTGAAATTTTCCACATTTAAATACGTATTTCGAGACCAAACAAGAAAAGAAGCAAAAGACGATCCTAAACAAACCGACTGACATCCATGCAAACCATAAGCAAGAACAATTAATTAAATTAATAAATATTAACAATTACTCTAGTACAATTAGGTCAGTGAAATAGTACAAGCTTATTATGGACAACGCGGCGTTATTACATATTCCGAGCATCCCATGAATCACTGTTCTGTGTTGAAAACACTAAGCAGGTACCAAACCAGAAATTTACTACATTTAGCGATACATGTCGAAATTCGGTTAAATATTCGAATACATATAAATGTACACAACATAAACCAAATTTAAGTTAATTTTAAATATGCGAAATCTAAAATGTTACAATAGGCGAATTCAGCGTAATCCGATGTCAACCAACATCGTTACATAATTAAGCAAGCAACAAGCAATGTCCTAAACATTAAGCAGTATTTTCTCACATACAAATAAGGAAAAAGTTTCTATATTCAACTATTTATACAGGATAATACAACGCATAAGAAAATTACAACCAAAACAAAATAATTTACTTTTTCCGTAAGTATTTGTTTGCATTAGCCTGTACAGTTGTAAATTGAAAATCGTACCTTTCTTTGTTTTTGATCGACAACGGTGGGTGTACTATAGGTAATCTGTCCGGTATATTTGGTCTAGAGGTGACTTTTTCGGTCGTATTATTTTTTGTTTTGGCAAACACGATCGGCGATGGAGACCGTTTTTCAATCGAACCATCGAGCCTGAAATATTCAGAACTAAGTAAGTAATATGACCCAGAAACATCGGTTTTCACGTAAAAATCATTTTAGCTTGAGAAAAACTGATTATTTGGTGTGCAATATAAAAGCAACGACCCAGATAAACCCACACCAGATGCGAAAGGTCGGCAATTTCCTCGCCAGCCAATTTTAACCTTGACGTGGCGCTTATACGCGGCCTGCACCAAATCATCTAGGGATGATTATAGAATTGTTCTTAAAAATTAAAATAGTTCGTCTGCACCAATTAAATGAAAACGTGTTTTGTTGATGGACTGGTTCAGAAAAAATAAACATTTGCAATATCCATTCACTTTTTTTTCCCAACAGACGGTCATGGAAATCTAGTGATATTATGGCTGCACTGACTTTTTTACAGAAATTCCCCTAATACGCTTTAATGTATGCCGATTTAAGATTATTTTTGTCAAGCAAAGTTTTCGATGTGAATATCTATTTTTAAGGCATTTCTATATACGGTTTGAATTTTTTGGATTTACTTGAAAGAGTAGAGAGCAGGAGCGTTTAAATTGGCCGCAAGGTCAAGGACAAGAACATTTCTGTGTCAGTTTCAAAATGTATTTTTAGACACTTTCGTAAGCAATTTTGCCAACGTATTTTAAGAGCTGCGCCTAGACCTAAGATCGCCCGGGTGCTATCAAGGTTTTCCGCACCCCTTGTTATAAGAAAGTAACTAAAGAAAAAATGTTGATGGTTCAGACTAGGGTTCATATATGATTTTGTTTTTTACGAAAACAGAATTCACATAAAAAAACACATTTAGAATAAAAGAGATTATTTGAATTACTTATAAAGCTACATTTAAATATTATGCAGGATGTTTCAGTAAGGGTAACCACCGGCCATATTTCGGAAACTATTTATTTATTCCAGAAATTTTGATAACAATGTTACTACTAAAATAAATCATAGTGAGCCTTAATTTTTATTTTTTCAATCTGCAATTTTGATACAAAGTACAATTTTTAAATATCTATATTTTAAAACAAATTCTGTCAAAATCGGTTAATAAATAAAAAAGTTACAGACATGTTGCGCTCTTAAGTGGGCCACACTGTATATCGAACGTATACCGGGATATCAAAAATTCGATTGACTAAAGTTGGCCATGAAATCGGAAACGTTTGTCGTTTAATGTCAGTATGACATGACACTTGATAATTTTTTCAAAATAATCTAAAAAAAAATACATAAGGCTAGATGACGTTTTGCATTCTATGGCCAAGTTTTATTAATATAATTTTTGATATCCCGATATAACCACGTCAATATATACAATGTTCGTCTAAAGTCCGGCCCGTTCCCCTACCCACCCACCTTTTTATAAAAATTAATGAACTTTCGTAAGAAAACATAAAATTTACTTTAAGGCCAATTCCCACATTGCCACTCCCAAAAATATTCATATTTTTAAATCGAACAGTTCACACATAACAGTGCAGCGCGGCAGCAGCGCAGCACGTCAAAATTCAACGCCATTGAGAGCGTTCCATGCTGCTTTGATGCTCGTCGCGCTGCCAAGTGGATATTAGGAAGCAGCAAACACTGCTGAATCTTCGGCAAATCTCGATATATATAATATATCGGTTAGTTGACCGTTGGGAGAGTCTTCAGACGTTTGGCGGTGAGCGCAGACTTTGTATACATTTAGATGTTAGTAAATGCAGATGATTTGATGAGCGGAAAATGGCAAGGCAAAATCGAAAGACTCATTTTATCAGTTAGTGAGAGGCCAGAAATATATGATTTAAGTAATAAAAATTACAGTAATTCAATAAGGAAAGAAAACATCTGGAGGGAAATACCGAAGGAAATAAATGAAAGCCGTAAATATTCATTAAAGTATGTATATTTTTGTAAGATAAGAAGTTGTAGTTTCTGATGCCATATAGGTTTATAGGTATCTTTAATTTTGCAACAAACAAAAATTGCAATAGAAAGGGGGGTGTCTTATAGAGTATTTTAAGCCAAAAATATTTCACTTCACGCAAAACTAAAAAATATTTGCATTTTGGGCATGCCTTAGGTTAGTTTGGGTTAGTTTTTGTTGGTTGCTCCCCACGGAGCGAAAGAAGCGCCATGCGTGAAGTGAAATATTAGTGGAATCATGAAAACCCTGACCAATTAGGCGTTATTTATTGACACTCGTGCACCATTTTTTACTAATGAATTTCGATAACGAAACTACAGAAATGTCTCAAGCATAAATATGGCAACAGTGTGTCCTCTGAAAATTCAAGTGAGGCTTTTTTTCGGCTCAAATGTGGTGCATCCAAAAATTGTTTTGGTTTAAACTACATTGTAGTGTAGTTTTTGTTTTTTTTTTTTTGAAAATCGGAGGTACCTATATATCACCAGACCCGAAGTTGTAATTATAATATACAGGTTGGTTCAATCTTCTGTATGAATCATGTTTTTGAAAAACGCTGAAACTCGGAAATTGGTTTAAATTGTTGTTCGTCTATATATAGTAGGTAAGGCATACAATCCAAAAACATGATTAAACACACTCGTGAACTTTAGCTTGTTGCCAAGGCACCTCCCTCTGAGTAAAAATATTCTTTAAATTTATCCCGAATTAATAAAGCATCAGCAGAATATCTACCGCCTACATGTTGCAGATTTTCAAAAATTTGTGATTCCTGCTACTGTTCCGTTGTAAAATGTTTCGCAACCGCCACGCTGCACTGCTGCTGCTGCTGCATTGCTTAGTGGGAATGCCAAAAAGGTTTTTGCATCACGACGGCGCTATGAAGCGCTGCTGCTGCGTTGCTGCTATGTGGGAATTGTCCTTAAATAAAAATGACTGCTACAACTGTCAAATTGACAGCAGGGCGCCATATTGGAAAAACACTAAATGGAAAAGGGGGGTCGAGTGACACCTTATATAAAATGGCCGCCTATTCTGAAAAAGACTGTGAATGGCTATTAAGTTGAAAGATTTTTTACTTTATAAGCCATGTACAGGGTTATCCAACAAGGACTAGACAAGGCGATTTTCTGACTTTCCCTGTACTTTTATCAAAAAAAAATAATAGCCATCATATGTAATTTTCTCTCGCGAATTCGGATATGTTCAGCAAAAAACAATTGAACAACAAATAAAAGTGCTAGGGGTTACTTTGATTTATTTTTAAATGGAACACCCTGTATATTGCTACATTTTTGGACTCTCTAGAAAAATCTAAACACATTTTGTGTATAATATCCTATACTTTAGCTGCTTACCAAATATTGACAGCTGAAAGTCGGGCATTTTGACACTTTGACAGGCTCTAAAATCTAAACCGCACGAGATCAAAGAAAACGGTTTGCACATTCCTATCTTGGGTTTTCATAAGATACCGAAAGATAGTAACTTTGAATTTAACCGGAGGTTTAAAAGTTGCTGTTAATTTTATGCGAAGGTTAAATTCGAAGATACTGTCATTCGATAGTTTATGAAAATTTAAGATAGCAATGTGCAAACCGTTTTCTTTGATCTTGTGCGGTTTAGATTTTAGAGCCTGTCAAAGTGTCAAAATGCCCGACTTGTTTTTTTTATAAAAGTACAGGGAAAGTCGAAAAACGCCTTGTCTAGTCCTCGTTGGATAACCCTGTACATGATATTTATTCCACAACTTTTATACTAACATATCAACTTCCAACTTATAACTTACAATAACATACAAATTTTGAACTAACATAACTACTCTATAACTTGTTACGCTTTTCCTTGTCCTCTAAATTTTATTGGCTATCTTCACTTCAGCGTAGAAGGAACTGAGAGTTTTAAAATTTAAAAATTGAAATCAACCGAATTTTTCAATTACCGAGCAGGAGCGAGTTGCCATTGAAACGTACAAATTAGGCTGCCACGCCCAATTTTTACACAAATGTCGTCAAAATCGTTAAAAAAAATTATGTGCCTAACCTTTATAAGCACACAACTGAAGTGAAACTTCTGAAAGATATTTGGAATTGAGTTTTTATTTTTTTAGATTTTGTTTCTCAACTTTTACCTCCAGTTTCCACACATTTTTTTTGCTCTTTTTTTAACTTTTTTTCGCCGAAAACCGTTTCTCTAACTTTTTGTATTATTATTTTTTTTAATTTCATTTATAATACTTTTATTAACTTTCCGAACAATTTTTTCTTTTTTTTTCTGTTCATTAATTCTTTTTATTTGGTTTTATTACACTTGTTAACTTTCCGAAAATTTTTTTACGTTTTTTTAATTATTTTATTCTCTCCTTTTATAATACTTTTATTAACTTTCCGAACATTTTATAGGTTTGTTTCAGGCATACCACTTGTGGCACGCGTGCTACGGGTCGGCCACTGCTGCTGGCTATAACATTGTATCTGCCAGTTTCCAGATTGAATTGAATTTCGTGCTAATTCGATTTTACAATATGCAATAATTTTTGAAATAAGTGTGCGGGAGTGTACAGGGTGGCTCGAATTCGTGTCTATGTATGGGGAACTCGAAAACCGTAAGAGATACAGTGTCGGTCAAATTAAGGCAAAATTGCGCATTTAAGTGCCTAACAATATGCCGTTTAGAAAGTTTTAAAATTCCGAGTATTTACGGAGAAATCCGTAAAAAACCGAAATTTTGAAAAATCATTTTATTTTTTTCCTGGGCTTATTTAAAAACGGATTTCAAATCTAATTGCACTTTTGCATTGCCACTTTTTCCGCTCTATCAAATGATGATATCCAGTTTGAAATCCGACGTTTCGTCTTCAAGGGATCACCATCAAATTTTTTTTTTTAAATACGAACTTTAATTTTTTTTATCGTTTTTCAGATGGTATTGGCGTTATTAATATGAGTATGTATTTTAATTTTTTTTTATTTTTTATTTTTTTATTTTTATTATTTTTTTATTATTTTTATTTTATATATTTTGCTTTGGCGTGATTTTAAATAATTTAAGGTATGTACTTTTGAAATTTTCATATTCCATAAAAATATTTTATTTGTTTTTTGCATTAGGTGGAAAATTGGAGCCCGTATTAAAAATTAAAATATTGCCATGAACTATTACTCAAACACGTTGCTTAGTGCATTTTATTTATAAGCAAAATTCCAATAGGTGTTTTTCCATCAAAGTTCCTATAGTATCACGTAGTATGATTATAAATTTTTGATGTTCTCTATTAAATAAATTTTTTAATTCGTTAAAAGTTGGGAATATTTTATCTTTGCAGTAAGCAACTTGTTTGAGTAATAGTTCATGGCCATATTCTCGTAAGAAATAATTTTACTATTTTTTATTTTTAATACGCTCCAATTTTCCGCTTAATACAGAAAACAAAATAAAATATTTTTATGGAATATAAAAATTTTAAAAGTACCTACCTTAAATTATTTAAAATTACGCCAAAGCAAAATATATAATTAAAAACATAATAATAAAAATAAAAAAAATTAAAAAAAAATAAAAAATAATAAAAGCACATAGTCATATTAATAGCGCCAATACCATCTGAAAAACGATAGAAAAAATTAAAGTTCGTATTTAAAAAAAGAAAGTTGATGATGATCTCCTGAAGACGAAACGTCGGATTTCAAACTGGATACCATCATTAGATAGAGCGGAAAAAGTGGCAATGCAAAAGTGCAATTCAATTTGAAATCCGTTTTTAAATAAGCCCAGGAAAAAAATAAAACGAATTTTCAAAATTTCGGTTTTTTCCGGATATCTCCGGAAATACACGGAATTTTGAAACTTTCTAAACGGCATATTGCTAGGCACCCAAATGCGCAATTTTGCCTTAATTTGACCGACACTGTATCTCGTACGGTTCTCGAGTTCCCCATACATAGACACGAATTCGAGCCACCCTGTACATTAAACAACATTTATACATACCTTTAAGGATCGCGGGGTAATTTAAATAATGATTTTTCGCTACCGCTTCTAGTAGAACAATTCAATAAAGGCACTTATAACCAGGCATTTTTAACAAAAATAAAATAAAGTTTAATTATTTTTCGAAACGCTCTCGGACTAAACCATAAGACTCGCGTTTAGAAGCACACTAGAGCGTACCCTGACTATTTCGTCGGATGGCCGGCCATCCCAAGGAGGCGGAGCTTTAAACGAATACTTGTTTCATGCGTTCGGCGAGCGCTTTCGCATCTGGTGTGGGTTTATCTGGGGCAACGAGTTCAGTTTAGAATTATATATGCAAATAGGATCGCATTTCTCAAATTAAAACGATCCAAGCCAAATTCAATACCTTGATTTAACCGACGATTTAATTTCCTTAAAACCCAGTTTCTCTATACCATCTAACGTAATTACGAATTGCTGCTTGTCATTTTCTTTCGCATCATTATCGTTTTCCTTTGATTCAGTTTCACTACCGCTTTTCGAAGAGGGATCATAACGAGGAACAAAACTAAAAACAATTTACACACGTCAAGACTTATCATCACGAAAATGCAAATTGAATGTTTTATTTACCTAATATTGGAGCGTTAGAGACACGTTTAGAACGATTGAAATTATAATAGCAATTTTTATAGAATAGTATTATAGGAAAACCTATTGAGGCAATAACTGAACAGTGGCTACAAGACAGCGTTTACAGCAGTGAAGTATTTAACAACTAGTGATGTAAAAAAACCGAAACATGAAAAAAAAAACTGTTTTTTTGCGTACTTAAAAATGTCCTAATTTCACATATTCGCTCTAAAGTAATAACTAAATCGATATTCTGTCAATAAAGCAAAAATATCGATATTATAATAGATGCTTAATCGATAACATATTCTACATTCCTATAACTCCCCGTCCGGGATTCCATTGTTGTCATTCGGTAATTGTATTCGGTCAGTTCAAAAGGTTAATTGCGCCGCGGGACTCGCGCTATCTCGAACACCTGTTGCCACTTGCAACAACTAGTACTTTCTGCGAGTATTGTATTCGTAACTCGTTATACGATGGGATGGTCAAATCTGGAAGGTAATTTTTCGCATCTGTACAGATGACTGAATCTCGGATCTAATTCCTTTAGACTATCCTCTGGTTTTGTTTCTATATCTAGATTGGATAGATAAATCCACGATAGTTTAGCCCAGAGATAAATAAATATCTAAAGAGAGATTGCCGAAAGATACGGAAGTTTTTAAGACCGCTTATTCATTGCGCATTCCCGAAGAGTATGGCGTTTGGTGGTAATCCTTGAAATAAAATTTTCAACAGCTTACCCACCGTGACATTTGATTTGAATTTGATTCTCGATCAAAAGTGATAAAATTTTAAATTATATAATTTGTTAACAACGGTAATACTTTGTGCTTATTAATATTTGCATAAATAGTGTGGTTTATTTTTAAGTAAAGTTGAAACAATTAAAGCGTAAGTATAATGTCTCTGAAATTCTATAGTTCGTAGTTCATATAAGATAGGCTTGCAGAAAATTCGTTGATTTTTTCCAAGGAAACTTTTTGCTTTTTATTGTTCAGAGAGAATGTAGACCAAAATATCTATTGTAACTGGAATATGGCCTAGAAATAATCGAATAAGATATATTTCCGCTACCGCGGTACATTTCTTGTGCCTTTGTATTAACCGAATATTTTGAATACTAAGCAAATGATATTGCATTTCTATACCATACTTAGCTGATAGTTGCCGCTTAGAGGATGTTTGTTTCAAATTATACAGTGGGTACCAAATTTCTATAAAAGTGGCGTTGTCGAGAATTTATTTTTACTTTCTCGCGCCCATAGGGCTGTAGAGAAAATATTGCAATCGTCCAAAATTTCGAATTTATTTTTTTTTGCAAATGTCGACGAATCATGACCCCTAGAGTTCGAAAAACATAAAATTTTGAAAAAAACAATTTCGTATATCCCCAACATTCTAACTTAGAATTAATTTTGCACAATATGATTAAATTAGTGTCTAAATAGATAATTTCAATTAAAATTATTGGCGCCAATGATTTATAAATTTAAAAAACAATAAATTTATATAAAATATGTTGGAGATTTATAAAATAATTACCTCTAAGTACCTCTAAAATGTTTAGTATATCCCCAACACCTAACATTGACATAATTTTGTACAAAATGATTAATGTAGGGTCTAAATAAGCAGTTTCAACTGAAATTATTTGGCTCAAAAACCAAACTTACCAAAAGTTACTAATGCGTAGTAATACCTACTATGAAAAATGATCGGTAAATTTTTACTTTGCGCATTTTTCGAATTTTGCAAGTTTTTTGTGTGACGTGTACCATTGCGATCAAAAAAAAGTAGTACAACAACATACAACTTAATCTCCTGGTCTATAATACATTATTTTCTTTCAAACTGACAACTCAATGTCAAGTTAAATTTTTAAAAATGCCGTTAACGTCAGAGCAAAAGTCGATCATATTTTCTCGATTAAGGGATGGAGTTCCTATAAGGGACATTGCTGGAGAATTAGGGGTAAACAAAAAAACCGTGTTATTGGCTAATCCAAAATTCGAGAGCATGGAATATCGTGAGAAAACCAGGTTCTGGTCGCCCAAAAGTTTCCACCATAAACGAAGATACAGATTTGGTTAATTATTTAAGGGACAACCCATTCGAGACCGCTATTAAGGCTAAAGAAGAAACGCATTTTCCTGGATCTTCAATTACAGCTCGAAGAAGAATTCGGAGGTCTGAACTAAAATGTAGGTGTTCTGCAAACAAAATAAATTTAACAGAACTGAATAAACAAAGGCGACTACAATTTGCAAACGAATATCAAAACCATCTGTGGGAGTCTGTAGTTTTTTCAGATTAGAAAACATTCCAGTCTTGTAACAATGGAAGGGTCTGAGTATATAGGCCAACAAACACAAGATATGATGAAAGGTATACGCACAAGACAAATCAAAGCGGACGTTTTTCCATAAATGTTTGGGGTTGGATTAGCGCTAGGGGTCCAGGTGTGTGCCAAATTGTGCAAGGACGGCTGACTGCTGCAACTTATTGCAATATCTTGGAAAACGTTATGGTGCCATCAGTTGGCGCCATATTTGGTCAAAATTATATTTTTCAACAAGATAATGCCCCCATCCATACTGCCCGCATAGTAACAGATTGCTTTCGACAAAATAACATTCAAGTTTTACCATGGCCTTCAAAGAGCCCCGATTTCAACCCAATGGAAAATGTGTGGGGAGAAATGACCAAGTTCATGTATAAACATGACTTTCATCCAAGAAATGAAGAAGAACTGCGCCAGGGGATAAACACAGCATGGGATAATTAACCCAGGAGTATACAAGAAGTTTAGTCTTAAGTATGCCGCGTCGGTTACAAATGGCGATTGAAAACAACGGCGCAATGACTAAATATTAAAAAGCTGCTTTGTAATAGTTTAGGTTAAATGTTATATTTATAATTATTTATTTTTTGTTAAAATGTTGTAATTTTATATGTTTTCCCCTATTTGCTTTTGTTGACTTGGATGTTTTTGTATATTCAATATATAAATATAATTATAGTTGTTATACACATGTTTTATTATTTTATTCAAAAGCTTGAGAAATTTGCCCATGTTTAAAATATAGGTAGGTATACAATTTTAAAGATAATATATTCATTATATTTCTATTTCAGCTCCTATATAATAAAGTCAACAGCGAATCCATTGTAACGCCTGAAAAGTTAGGTGATATCATTGTGTTATTTCCATAGTAACGACGATATCAATTTCTCGAAATCCTTATAGACCAGGAACTCAACTAGGGGCTCTTCATTTTTGTACTACTTTTTTTTATCGCAATGGTACTAGATAGTATTAGAAGTATTTTGTGACACGTTACATATTGCGCAAAGCACTTTTGACGCCAAATATTGAAAAAAAATCACTGGCTGTTTAGTAATATATTGTTACGTTTTTCCCGTAGGTTCTTAACAGAATTACAACTTTGCTATTTTCAACTAATACT
The DNA here is from genome assembly GCA_016904865.1 of Pissodes strobi. Classification (NCBI taxonomy): domain Eukaryota; kingdom Metazoa; phylum Arthropoda; class Insecta; order Coleoptera; family Curculionidae; genus Pissodes; species Pissodes strobi. The sequence goes on along the minus strand of JAEQML010064502.1, from coordinate 8,176 downwards.
ATCTTTATTCACTACCACTGTATACAATTTAACACTCTATACTACTCTTATAACTTTACCACTAATATCTATTCAACATTTAATGATTAACTGAACTGAACTAACTAACCGACTGACTAACGTTGGCCTTAGGTCTGCTTATATATAATCTCAAATCTATCACGAATATTCGGGAAGTGTTCCGAGGCCACTCTATATGATCTCGACGAGGCTATCGAGATAATTCCAGTCCAGCGATCCTGAAACTTCGCGACCGGCCGGGCGATGAGTCATACAGACAAAGAAGCGAGGGGTACGGCGCGGCGGCGGCGGCTAGTTCTATAGGGTAGCACAAAAACGTTCGGATGGTTGTTAGTCGTGACAATATTTTAACGCGAAAACTCTCCCAATTTTGCGTTAATTATGAAAATTTACTTGCAATGTTATCACACTTGAGTAACAGTCTTGATTTTCAAGTAGCTAAATGTCTCAGGTCAGGTGCATATTTCAAAAAGTTGGACCAGAACTTGTCAAACTAGCTAAAAAAGTCTCAACGTAAAGAGACAACGCGCGCTTGTATAGCTTAAGGGATGGTATAGCCACATACTAAAGAAAAGTGGAAGACTCATTCCCCAGATAGTTCTTAATAGATCATTTTCGTGAATCACCCTGTATATATATTTTTAATTATAATTCATTTAAGCAAAATAATTTTGATTAAAAATATCTATTTAAAAGATAATTACTAACTTATTCATAATTTACAAAATTTAATCAAAATTGGGTGTTGGGGGGAATATAGTAGTAAACAATTACCAAAAAAATGTGTGTCTGTGTGCATGTCTGTCTGTCACACAACTTGTCTCCAAAACCGTTAAGTCGATTTCGACCAAAATCGGTATTTGGGAGTTTCTGGTGAATATCTCCAGAACTTTTTCAGTTTTATTTCTAACCTCAAAATTAAGGGTAAGTAGTTTATATGAAGGAAAAAAATATATTTTCTCAACGATTTTCTTTAAATTTTCTACATGCTTACCATTTAGTAAGACTAATCATGTACTGCACCATTTTTCCGGGAAAAATCGGTAAAGGCCACTATATACTCTTGGAACAAAAATGAAGAAAATCTTGACGATTTCAATCATACTCTGTACTTATTTACCAATTAGTAAGAGAAATAAAATACATTTGTTTACTTTTCCTAGGAAAAATAAGATAAAGCCACTTTACTAGTGGAAACATTGACCTTCCAATTTTTCCTAGTTCTGTGGCGGAACTATGTACCATTTTTTTTAGTTCTGTGGCAGAATCACGAAGCGAGAAAGTATGTGCGGCCTTGCCGTACCATCTATTTAATGTTGTTTTCTTTTTAGTTAAGTGATAATCAAAGTCTGACTCTGGCCAATTCGTATTCCTACTGATGTTGAAGTCCAAACTCTACTGTCATAAGTTGGATCCACACTGATTGATGCAAAACATTTAGTCCTAATTTGCTGTTAGGCTTCCAATGGATATAATGGAGGCGCATACTTTCAGGCTAAAGTTGAAGAGATCGATATTCAATGGGAAAATGAACAAAAGTCCGAAATATTTCGTAATATAAGGAAACCTCCACCATTTCTGGAGCCCCATATATTACGTAACATAATAAGTATAGTATAGCATAGATTATTTTTCTAATTTCTAGAAATCTTTTTTGCCATAATCCATGTACAGAATAATAATAGGTAATAATTTTAAATATAGTAATTGTGTGGTCAGAGACTAGTTTTAAAAAATGTCATATTTTCGTTATCAGTGTTCTGCTTGTGATAACAAGTAGGTATTTTTCTCTCCTGGCTAATGGAGGTACAAAAAAACATTTTTTTATTGTTTCTGAAAATACTTCGAAAAAACGCGAAGAATCGCTTCAGAGTATGAATTTAAATATGTCGATGTCTACTAGAATCTATTTGTGTGGAGACCATTTTGAAGATAAAAACTTTGCAGATTCGTGACAAAGGAGATTAACTAGATTTTCGGTACCCTTTTTAAAGCCTCGAATCAAAATTTATCAGTGATATTCTAATTAGACCTCCTCACACTTCCCACAATGTCCCCCATATAAGCCCACCTTCTCCATGCACAAGTACATGTAATCCTTGTTTTATAGAAACTGTTCTAAGGGCTAATCCTCCTGAGAACCCACATTACTTTTTTCGGTTTTTGAGGCTTAGATTAAAATAAAAATTATATATACCTATTATAATCAAAAAATGTGTTTTATTTAATATTAATTCCCTATTTTATAATATAGAAAGGGAACAATCTTCCTTAAAAGAACGTCTGATGTTTAACACCAAATTTATGCTTCAAAATTAAATTATACGTTACAATATTACAAAGGGACGCGCAACACAAAACATTCGTCAAAATTACATAATTATGCATAAAACCTTTGAAATATTTAAATGTGCATATATTAACTAGGTACTTTGCTTTAAAGCTCTTTTTTAGGTACTTTTTACCTCTACGTTCTTATGTAAGCTGTAAAAGTTGTGTTTCAAATAACAGAAACACCTTCATTTTTCTAGAAGACTAAAACATATTCGAACATATTTTAAATAACGACAAAAACAGAAAAATTATATGCGAATATTAATAAAACCGTATTCCGAACTTATTGAATTTGCAATTTTTACTGAATTTTCATTCCGACACATCATATTTGGCAGATTTTACGGGCAAAGTCCGCCAAGAAAAATATTTCGGAATGAAAATGCATTAAAAATAGCAAATTCAATCATTTCGGATCACGACTTAAATAAAACAATAATTTTGAATATGGCGCCATACAGTCGGTAAGGAAATAATTTACATTACCGACCCATAAACTCAAAAACAGTTATCTGTAATACCGATCAACCCATATGTAATTCATCCCGAGGATACTGGCGGCGCTAGTGAAAACTGTCTTAAAAAAATATCATTGATTCGGCAATCTCCCTTTTTTATTTTATCTCTGGTTTAGCCATTCTTTCACCTATGTTCGAATTCACTCTGATATTTGAGCGATCAGGCCCGGTACAAATTATTCCAATTTTTGTATTATCGGTTTGATCCCTGTTTAGATGGACATTATTTTTATTGTTTAAGTTTTGATTTTCTTGAACACAATACTCTGGCTTCTCTGGTAGAGTCCTAGATTATTTACATCGCTTATAATTTTGTCAATTTTTTTCCGGGAATCGCGATTTTTATTGGATTCTTCCTTTTTATTTATGTCTGACCTTGGTGTGTTTAAATTTAGTTTTATATTTGTAATTTCCTGTTTTATTTCAGTATAGGTAGCAGACTGGTTAGTTTTAAATTTAGTGTTAATGTTGGCAAACTGATTTGACATGAAACTATAAAAATGGTCTTTTAGGGTAGAGGATTGGTTCTCTTGAAATACAGTGCTAATGTTGGCAAATTCTTTGGATATAATATTATTTAGAGAGTCTTTTAGGGACTCGAAAGCGTTATTTATTACAATTCTGACATCGGCATCATTAGATTCTTCACTTTGGTGCCCTTTCACAGAGGTCACGCATTCACTGCAAGCATACAGCATAACTCTTGATTTCTGGGTCACCTGAGCCTCCGATGTAGTAAACTTGGAACAGGGAAGACAATGAATGCCTTTACAAAAATCACAAATGATTCTGTACTTTACTTCCTTTTCAGTTAGCTGGATCTCACACTTTGAGCAGGACATATTGGATTTACTGATTTCTGTATGTGATACGCACTGTATGTATATACAAACTTAATTTTAACTAAAACTTACTGTGTTTTCTATGTGAAACGCACTAGAGATTTGTTTTTGTTGGTGATAAATTTGCTTTTAAATTTTTTGTTTCACTATGAATAGTATTTGCTTTAGTGCCAACATCAAAACCAAGGGCCACAAATCCGTATTTCCCGCTAAAATGGAGCACCAAAAATTCACCAGGACAACCCGAAGCACATACACATAGTCTCAGGAAAACCAAGACAGACAGAATAACACGACATGTGTCAGAGGATGGAGAATTATTAAAGGGTAGCAGTAACACGGTGGTACATCTTCTGGCTATTTATAACAACAAAGACCTATAAAAACTTTTAACTTATTCAAGTGAGAGGAATATGCTTGTAACACACAAATTTTACTCACCTTTCCGCTTTTTTTACCGGTGTGGGACTATATCCGCCCTCGCTATCGTATTCGTCGCTGCTCAGCTGCAGCCTACTCCTCATTCGACTGGACGACTGCTTGATGATGTCTTTTAATTTAGTTTTTCCTTGATCCGGTAGTTTGCGAGGGGGCGTATATCTCCGCTCCGACGTTCTAGTAGCTCGCTTGTCCGAATATTTTTTCGTGAAGAGGACTGGCTAACAAATTTAAAACATTGTTGTATTATGAGTCAACCGTCTCTGATACCTATTTGTAATTACTATACCTCCTTTGTTTAGGGAAATTAACCAGAAGTTAAAATTTTGTACTAATACAAATATTATTTTAACCCCAGTACCCATTCATAAAAACATAAATAATATTCAAATGCTGACAAAATTCAATTTCCAGCTTGAACAATATGCACTACGATTAAACAGGTACGGGAAAGGTGCTATTGTTTTTTGTAATATTAATAACAAGTGGGGGTATAAAGAGCGAAATGACATTTTATGCAATAGATTAATTGAAGATTTTGTATCTAAAAAGTTATGTATAGGTAAAAATTTAATATTTGTTGAAATCGCTGATAAAGTTTTGGAGGAAAATCATGGAAATAGTTCTTTATGACCTAAGTCTAGGAGCAATCATAATGAATTAGCTTTAAATAATAGCGATAAGTATAAAAAAAGGATGTAGTTTATTATATTTGAATTCTGGTAGTACTATTGCTAACTTTGACCAAATACATTCCTTACTAATAAATGTGAGTCCCGAGATTATATGGCTTTCTGAAACTCACCTTACGGAAGACATTGTCAATACTGAGATTCATATAGATGGATATGAGTGTTTAAGGGCAGACAGCTCAAGTAGACATACAGGTGGAGTGCAGATTTATTTAAAGAATTATATTAACATTATGGAAGTTAATAGAGTATCTGTTGAGAAGACATATTGGTTGTTAAGAGTTAAAGTAGATATTTTTGGTAAGATGTTTTTTGTGGTATGTTTGTATCGTTCCCCTAACAGTAGTTGTATTAGTTTCTTATCGTTCTTTGAGACATGGTGCAGTGAATATGTTTGTGACAATAGCATTCCTGTTATAATTGTAGGAGATTTTAATGTGGATTGGTTTTCGATGGGTCTGTATGCTGGAAAACTAAAAGCATTAGTAAACGAAATGGGATTAGAGCAAATAATGAATGAAATAACTAGACCATCCGTGAATGGTGGTACGTTAATTCACTTAGTTTTAACTAACCAAATGTCTGTTGAGTCTACTGTACTACACACTCCCAGAATCAGTGATCATTTGATTGTATTACTGAAAACCAATATTTTTAAGTCACAGAAGCAGAGTCCACTGTTTCTGGAAACTAGAGGAAAACATATAAATTATGCGCTAATAAATACTAAGTTACAGTCTGTCGACTGGAAGTTTGGTATCTGTGACATTAACATCAAATGTGACTATCTTATACAGAATATTTTGCTTGCTCTAAATAGTGTAGCTCCTTTAAAGAAAATTAAAATCCATTCTCGTTTTAAGCCCTGGTGGAATGAAAGGGTTCAAGAAGCGGTCAAAATAGAGATGAAAGCTATAAGCAATTCAAATCAAGTAAGACAGACGAAAGTCATGCTGTCTATAAAGAAAAAAGAAACAGGGCGGTTGGGATTATCAGACAGGAGAAGGTTAGATATTTTGAGACTAGGGTTGACCAATGCAAAAATAACCCATCACACATGTGGTCCGCTCTACACCAAGTAATGCCAACTAGTAGAAAATCGCAAAAAATAAATGAAATTCACATTAATGGTGAAATTATTAGAGATAGTTCTTTGTTGTCTGATAGGCTGAACCATTATTATATAGATATTATAAATCATATAATTGGGGGTATTGACAATAGTATATTGCATATAGTAATTGAAAACGATAGAATTAATGCTAACGCCTTTTCAAACTTTGAATTAATAGACTCGACTTTTCTAAGGGGTGTTGTATTTTCTTTGCCTACAAACAACAGTCCTGACGATATTAATGTTGAATTGATAAAGAATATTTATGAATCCATTGAGAATCCTTTGATTAATCTAATTAATTGTTCACTTGAGCAGGGGTCATTTCCGGATCAGCTTAAGATATCCACCATTATACCCATTCAAAAGAAACATAATATTTTTGAAGCAGTTTTGTAAATAATGTTAATGTTCACTTGTTCGCTGATGATACCCTGCTATATGCCAGTTCTAAAAATACAGCAGCTCTTGTTCAGAATATTAATGCAGCATTGGAGAAAATAAATTTGTATACTTCCAGAAATAAACTCAAATTGAATTGTGATAGGACCAAATATATGCTCATTTCTAAAGATTATGCGGAACACGAAATCAGCTCTAACTATTTGTTATTTATTGGAACTGAAAGAATAGAGCGGGTCCGCAAGATTAAGTACTTGGGTGTTTTAATTGATGATAGACTTTCATTTAAAGAGCACTGTCACAACGTCATTTCTAAAATAAGTTACAGTGTTGATTATCTAGCTCGATGCTCAACATATTTGTCATTGTGGTCAAAGTTGGTAGTGTATAATACATTAATATTACCTCACTTTAATTATTGTGCCACCATTATGTGTATGTTTCAACAGAGTGAGATAAACAGATTGCAAAACCGGGCAATGCGGCTGATTCTCTGTTGCAGCAAATTACACCAATTCAGTCAATGCTAAAGGTCTTGCGGTGGTTACCGGTATTGCAGTATATTCTGTATATTAAATATAATGTTGTATTTATGTATTTTTTATTGTGTATTTATTAATTTTTTTTTGCTGTTTTTTTTTAGACGCCGACGCGACGGTGTGTTGTGGGTTATTCTAAATGTTCGAATAATATTGTTGAATAAGGTAAGTTAGTGTTATTTTATACTGTGATTTAAATCTAAATTTAGACCGTAAAGATTAAAATGCAATATTTTTATTACTTATTAGAAGCTCGATTAGAAGATACAGGGTGATTCTCAAAATATGTCGATTTTATGACATAGTATCTGTAAAAAATGTGAAATTTGACAGTTTCGCTATTTAGGAACCGATTTGAGTGAAATTTTATAAGTGGACTAGGAAAAATAAATGTTAAAAATGTCAAATTTGACAGTTTCGCTACTTATGAACCGAATTAGATTAGGGAAGATAAAAGGAAAATATTCTATGACGTACTTAGTACCTATCTGTCAAAAATGTCAAATTTGACAGTTTCGTTATTTATTAACCGATTTGAATACTTTCAAAAAGATACAGGGTGATTCTCAAAATATGTCGATTTTAGAAAAATATTTTTAACAGAGTATCTGTCAAAAATGTCCAATTTGACAGTTTTGCTATTTATGAACTGATTTAAATGAAATTTTATAATTAGATTAGGGAAAATAAAAGAAAAATAAGTTTTGACCCATGTAGTACTTGTCAAATATGTTACATTTTACTGTTTCGTTATTTATGAACAGATTTGAATGAAATTATATAATTGGACTAGGAAAAATAAAAAAAATTTTTTATGAAATTATTTAATTGTACTAGCAAAAATTTAAAAAAATAATTTTTTAACATAGTATCTGTTTAAAATGTCAAATTTGACAGTGTCGCTATTTATGAACTGAATTAGATTATAGGGAAAATAAAAGGAATATATTTTTTGTCGTAGTACCTACCTATCTGTTAAAAATGTCAAATTTGACAATTTCGTTACTTATTAACCGATTTGAATAAACTTTCAGATTAGATTAGGGGAAATGAATGACAAATATTTTTTGACAAAGTATGTATGTATGTCACAAATACCAAATTTGACAGTTTCGTTATTTATGAACCGATTTGAATGAAAGTTTAGAATTAGATTAGGGAAAATAAAAGAAAAATATTTTTTGTGACAGTATCTGTCAAAAATGTCAAATTTGACAGATTTGCTATTTATGAACCGACTTGAATAAAATCTTAGAATTAGATTAGGGAAAATAAA
>JAEQML010064501.1:0-21998 GCA_016904865.1 Pissodes strobi | reverse complement strand
GAAGATAAATAATATGGGAAGCTCGATGCATCTGATTGAAGATGTTTCTCTTGCGTCAATTAAACATGTTTGAAGGGATGAATATAATAATAAACAATTAAAATTTAAATTTTTTATTGGTGTGTCCAAACTCTGATCTTATTTTTATTTATATTTTTAAAACTTTTGATCACATATTTTAAAGTATAAAATATTATTAATCTAAAATATGCTGTTATTAAACAGGCAACCAAAAAATGTTCGCATGGATATTTAAATGGAATAAATTTACTATTTTTTACTAGATACGATACATCAGCATTCGTTTTCTTCAATTGTACTCTCGATTATGCGAGAATGAGCTTCTCTAGATTTTTCGTTTCTAGGACATTCTATTGGTATCTACAAATATACAAGGGCCATCCAAAAAGTAGTCTCGTATATACGAGGGTTGTTTAATTGGTTTGCAACAATACGTAATTGTAATAATGCGGGCTAAAAAGCAATTAAAATTACAAATATTTATTGGTGTCTCCAAATTATGGTCTTATTTTTATTTATATTTTTAAAACCTTTGCTCACATATTTTAAAGTATATAATATTATAAATCTAAAATATAATGTTATTAAACAGGCAACAGGACAATGTTCGCCTGGATGTTTAAATGAAATAAATGTACTATTTTCCAATAGATATGATACAATATTTGTTACCTTCAATTATTGTACTCTCGATTATATACGAGAATGAATTTCCCTAGATTTTTCGTTTCTAGAACATTCTATTGCGCTCTAGAGCCATATGAGGGTCATCCAAAAAGTAGTCTCGTATATACGACGAGTGTTCAATTGGTTTGCAACAATATGCAATTGTAATAACACGAGCACAGATAAAAAGGTGTGAGCTTAAGACCGCACGAAGAAGTGAAAACTCCAACAAGGCGATATTAAAAACTAAATGAAATAAAAAATATATATAGTGTCTGCCTAGGACCACAAGACAGAAGTAAAAACTTCAACAAAGTGACATTAAAAACTAAATAAAATAAAAAAAAATACTTAGGGTTGCCGGGAAGCTTATTTGTATCGAGCGTACGAGATCCCGAGTTTTTATAGCGCGACTATAATATAAATGTGCAGGCTTTTCATATTTTGGGTTAGTTTTGGTTGGTTGTGCCCCCGTAGCGAGCGAACCGAGCGGAGGGCCATGCATGAAGTGTTCACATATTTGAAGAAACGTAATAGGTATCCTAGCTAACATTTATATAACATTTATATTACAGTCACGCTATAAAACTAAAAAAAGTTTACTGGACGCTCGATACAAAAATGCTGCCGGGCATCGATCCTGGTACGAAGGCTCTACCTCTGAGCTACGCTCCCATTGAAATACTCGTGTCAAAAGTGAATATAGACCGGCATCGATGCGATTTTTTGTACGAAAGTTTGGTTGGTCCAGATCGTTCGTGAGCTCACTCTGCATAACCATTTACAAAATGTCTTCTTGAAAACTTTTTGGCGTAAATTCTCGTCGATCCGGGGCGCAGTTATTTATTCCCGGTTTCCTTGTGTAAATAAGAGCGCAAATAACAGAAGACGATAGTAATAGGGAAACTACTACAATTGAGTATTTAGGTAGGAAATTTAAATAACAGAAAAATGTGGCAGCATCTAAAGATCGCAAGGTTTTTGCTCGCATTATTTCCACCCACTGCTTTATGATTTGATTTGTCTTTCATTTTTATGATCGAATAATATCATTTCATATCATTTTTAATTTATTAAAAGGTTTTTTTTGAAGTGAACATCTTTTCTATTTTTCCGACATTTTCGGAACAGCGACGCATTCAGAGAGATTTTCTCCTCTAAATTTCCTATCGAACTGTCGTAGTTTTTCTTCACATATAGATGCCGAAAAATAAATACTTGTCAATTTCCGATTCTTGCCAACTTCAATAGGGCTCGGAAGATTCTCAAAAAGAACGTGTCCGGAGAATTTCATCAAAATTAATTATTTTTTTCGACAGTTTTATCGTGTATCAGAGCAAAACTTTTAAAACTCGCTCATTTGACGAAAACGGAAAATCGGATCGCCAAAAACACCTAACCGAGGTCGTCGGGGGTCCCCAAGAATTGCTTAAAAACGAGTCAAATATTAAATTTCTAATCGCGGCTTTTTTCGAGAACAAAATCGAAAATAGCCGAATGTAGAAAGCTTTGAGCTCTATACAGCGTAGACGGCTCAGTCTTATTCACTAGTCACTACCCAGGAAAAAGCGTGTTGAACGCGCTAAAAGAAGTTTTAACATTGAAAATCATCAATTGTGACGCTCTACCACTGGCTAAAGATGCACTGCATGTAAGGCTTCTAAATATTATTTATTCTGTGATAATACTATGTGAGATTTTGAAAATTAGATAACTTTTAAAATGATCTTTCAAAATTCGTGGCAACCACGCCCTACTTTTCCTCGAATAAATTTTATATTGTCCTTTGACCCTAGGAGAATTTTGCTGTCCCAGTTCTGTTTCAGCGCAATGATACCCTTAATGATGAAAACTGCTGCACTGATAATGAGCATGGTGCACTGAAAAAATAATAACTATGCTATATTTATTGAATAAAACGTCTTCAAATATTTGTTTTTCTATTTAGGTTTTTAGTGAGTTATAAGTTCTAACTTACCCAGAAGTTATCACTTATGACTCATGTGTGACTGACACTTTACTAGTCTGAAATGACCATAATAACGACTAATGACTATAAGTAGCACATCTAATTTTCGCCTCGCATTAATCCAAAGTAAAAAACTTTGGAATGTAAAATACATGTTCCTTTGTACCTAATTATATTAGTTGGCAAGTTCAAATCCACTTACCTATACTAATATGTTTTTATAGAATAATTTGCTCTTCACGTGTGTAGTTATAATATAATTCCCGTCTATATTTGACGTTTAAAAGAAAAAATATCAATTTTACTTCATTTGAAGTTGCTGTCTCGGACACGGGACTTAAAACACATTGTAACGAAACGTTGGTGCGGTCTTTGACATGCAAAAAAACCCAAGCAACATCCTTATAAATCAAAGCAAATACTATCTCTTTGTGGTCAACGTTCGTTAAGAAGAGAAAAGAACGAGCCCAAGAAAATAAAAAAGGTATAACCGGTACCCTGTCTTATGTGTTCATTATTCGTCGAGGATAAAATACGTGGAAAGCTTTCTTAATTTAGAAATAATTATGTCACTAAATACTTTATTATTTTTACATACAAAAACCGGAGCAATCATGTCAAAGCATCCACTTAAGTCAGAAAATTATTACCGAGTTTTTTGCTAATACCAGCAAGCACATCATCAAAGTATATTGTTTACTGTTATGTACGTTAAAATGGCTAATTTAAAAACTATGATGCTTTCAAATTATATAAAGTTTTATCTCGTCCTACCTTATAAGTCTTCAAAGGCTGTCCAATGTCTAGATGAGATAACGGGACTTTTCACATAATGCCAATAAATTCATTGCAGATCTGTGTTTGATACTGAACGTTGAACAAACTAGGAATTAGCTATAAAAAGCGTGTGTTACTTGCTGCGTGATCTTATCGAGGTATCTGGTTTAATGACTGGAGATTGCTGTTAGATCGTCTTGATGGCTCTAACGATTTACATTTTCGTATAAAGATTTATTATTTGCTTGAGGGCCAGCAATATTACGCAAGGAAAACCATTCTAAACTAGAGCAAAACAGGATGTTGATATTCTTGATCTACTGAATGTCGACTAATGTCCGCAATTTTTAAGCTAGAGGTAAATTAGTCGAAAAAATTAATCGAACTCAAATGCGTCGAGATACTAACATATGAATGCTAGGCCTTTTCTGGGGGTTGGGTGGTAAAAAATTGATGGCTATGGAAATTAATATTAATGCTGCAGTAAATTTTCAATCGTATCTCCGAAGGTAGGGATACACAGACAAAATTTCTCTAATTTGACAAAAACGTTCAATGATTCATTCAAGGGTGGTTCAACTCATTGAGATTTAAAAGGTTGTAGAAACGCAGTTTTGTACTCAAGGCTCTTTTTTTTGTCTAACTTATATAATTATTATACTTTTTAAGCATTTGTTAAGTGCTATTGCTGGTTGAGACAGAAACAATATTAAGAAACTCTGATGTTATTCTAATGATGCATGAAATGAGTTTTCTTTCCTCTTATAATAAATCGGAATGATTTCATCAAGTCAGTGATGTCGCGTTAGGAAAGTCTGTGTCGAAACGAATTAAATGTTCAATACTTATTCGTGTACTGCGACGCCTATCAGGAATACTTATTATATATACTACAATTAGTTTGAATGCTAATTAACATATGATTAGTAGTGGTCGTAAGTGCGGTTTTTGCAATAATATAATAATTATACCAGGTATGCTATTTAATTGGACATATGAAAAAAAAGATACCGTCTATTTATTTTATTTATGTTTCTTAAATAAAAGATGAGTTATAGTCTACTCAGAAATTTTTAACAGCACACAACCTCAATTATACCGCCCAGAGCAGGTGCCAATACCATAAAAACGCACCAAATCATCTTTCGTAATATTCGAGCATAAAAGGGCAATTTGATACTAGCATAAAATATTTTTATAGTACTTAATTATTTTATTGCTTTAAAGTAATCTGTGTAGATATATAAGAATAAGCTACTCACGTACACCAAAGTTTCGACCTTCGAACCTGTGCATTTGGTAGCAGCGCAGTGTTATCATTCTAATATTTCACTTCACGCATGGTCCTCCGCCGGTTCCGGGGGCGCAACCGAACAACACTAACCCAAGGCATGCGTAGAGGCTCAAAATTGGTGTACCTAGACGTCAATGTATAAGCTCTATAGGGAAGCAACTATATTTAGTCTTGTGTTCGACTGTCTATACACTGTGTTTCGAAAAATTTGCCTCAAATTTTCCTCCAAGTAGTCGTAAAGGTATGCTTGATATAAAAGCAGAAACCATTGTTTTGAATGTACATGATACGCCTCCACATTAAATACCTTCCAGCACTTTTAGGAATCTAGTATCAACACGTACCAATATGACAAGAGTATAATTATAGACTTCTGAGGGGGAGAAACATACAAGTTGTTTAGTATATACCTCCTAAAAACTCAGCAGGGAGAAATCCACTACATTTTGATAAAAATGTGCCAACTATTATACAAAATGAATTTCATATGGGAGAAGCGAAAGCGAACATCGGTACTAACCTCGATACTAACCGACAGAGCAAAAGTAGTGTGATGAGGAAGACAGTTTTGGAGATATATTCGAAAATACAGAGTTAAATGGAAAAACGTTTTTTACTTGGATGAAACATGATTCGATAAAACATGATTCAATGAAGGACAAACTATTCAAAGCTCTTGCCAGGCATTTATGAAAGGCTTGCCAAATGCTTAAAAATGCTTTCAGGTAAATCATATAGGCTAATAATAACACATATTACAAATGATAGGAGATTTCCAATGGTGATGGTTGACTAAGATTCCAATCAAAATCGACTAAAGACTGTCGTGCCGGTGCTTTTTAAGAATATGTTCAGCAAATGGTAGCATTTATTCCAGAAAATTCTATTACAGTGATGAACTATTCTAGCTATCATTCCAGGTTTTGAGAGAAGCTGCCGTCAAGCTCTTGGAAGAAATCAGAAATTGTAAACTGATCGACCGAGAAAGACATATCGTTTCAACATGCTAAAGATCATAGTATGATCAACAGTTGACCATAAGTCAAAATTAAAAAATTACGCTATTGATTAAACTGCTAATAGTACGTGGAATAAATGTGCTGCATATCGTTTCGAATTAAATCCCGTTGAATGAAAGATTACATACTAGTAATAATACTACTTTTAAAATGAAGGAAGCTCAGAACTTTTGACTAACTCATTGAAGATAATCATCGAAAATTGGCGAGATGCTGCGAACGTGAACTATGTTATAAAGGATGTCCAAAGAATGTGGGATCCAGACAACCTTATGGAAGACACTGTATGTTATTTCCCTAGAATCTTCGGATGACTTTTTGAACTAATTGATGATGATCTCGAGATCAAAAACGTTGTCGCTTTTTCCACAGCATAATTCAAAAATGTCGGTTCTTTTCAGAACCACAAATTATTCAATAACATAAAAATCGCCCAATGATATAGTCATAATAATAGTAGTACGTAATAATAATACAAACCCACTTGAAATGAAGAATTCGACAAATTACAGAAATGTTTTAATATTCGTTCTGGTCATTCTCAACTTCCGCTACTGGCATTATACTTGACCGAATATTTTTCCTTTATCCATTTTTATAATTTTGTGATTCTATTGTGCTTTGTGCTTTAGATCCGCGAAGTAGAAACGGACCGAATAGGAGTGACTCTTCTATACGTTATATATGTTCGGTGCTATTATGCTCCGTAAGATATAGGGTGGATACAAATAACCAAACACTACCTGAATTTTTATGTAAAGGCATATCTTACTTATGAAATTATTGTGTCCAGTCCACGGTATCGTACACCATGGTCCAGTCTGCCTACAAATAAACGGTCGTTGCACCTGCTCTGTGCGATATAATTGAGGTTGTGTGCTGTCAAACATATAAAACAAAACACTAACAATTTTTGGTCATATAAGCCTACTTTATGTTTTTTTCAAATGGAACACCCTGTATACTACTACATTTTTTGACTATCTAGAGAAATCTAAACACATTTCGTGTATAATGTCCTATACCTATCTTTAGCTGTTTACGAAATATTGACAGTTGAAAGTCGGGCATTTTGACAATTTGACAGGCTGTAAAACCTAAACCGCACGAGATCAAAGAAAACGGTTTGCACATTCCTATCTTAGGTGTTCATAATCTATCGAATGACAGTAACTTTGAATTTAACCGGAGGTTTAAAAGTTCCGTTAATTTTATCCACGGGTTAAATGTCAAAATGCCCGACTTTCCACTGTCAATATTTCGAAAACAGTTAAAGATAGGTATAGGATATTATACATGAAATGTGTTTAGATTTCTCTAGAGAGTCCAAAAATGTAGTAATATACAGGGTGTTCCGTTTAAAAAATATAAAGTAGGCTTACATGTCAGAAAATTGTTAGTGTTTTGTTTGATCTGTAATTTAGAAAAAAACTTGGCCACCAACCCTACATTTTGTTTTTTTGTTTACCTTGATATCTGTAAAAACAAAAGAGTTACAGCGAATCAAAATGTTATCAAGATAAATTGAACGCACGGTACATTTTGCCGAAGGTTCCAAACCCCAACATAGTTAAGTAGACTATTGTCTATTTTTAACATGGCGTAATTTGAATTGAAAATTAATGTTTAGTATACCTAGTAGGAATTCGCAATGAAAGAAATTGTTCTACAAAATCTAGTTAAATAAAACGATATGACCATATTTGTGGAAATTTTTAAGATAAATACACGCGAATAAACTGCTAAGAGATCATCAACTGCTAATATCAGTTGAACGTAATTAGAAAGAGCGCATACGCATTTATAATTATAGCCCATGCATAAGCAAGCGATATCTTTATCTAACATACTCTTACACAATTTCTTTCAATGATTTCCATAAGTATAGGCAAAGAGCAATAAGGAAGGACCTAAAGTGAACCACTCCATTTTCAGCGCAGATTCACAAAAACTTCCCACTTAAATATTAATTAATTTGAATGTAAATAATTAGCCAAGGATATTTAATTACGCCATAACGAACCCAAGCAATTTAACAGCGACTAACACCAACCCTAGCTTATTTGAAAAATCCGGGAATATACGAGCCCTGTCGCATATGAATTGGACCGAGGAGATATATTAACACAATGTTGCATTTTTAAACTAATTTTTATTTATTTAAAATAACTCTAACAAAAACAACTAAGATAAGTTGCTGCTATATGGTATTAACAACTAATCAACAATAATGGTTGCTTATTTCAATTACAATAATAAAAAATAAACATAAACATAGTTCATAAAGTCTGGCGCATATTAATTGGACCAAAATTTTTGGAAAATTGGTTACAGTTACCATTGAGTGTAGCCGCCTTTCTGCTTTAAAACGGCATCGATTCTCTTAGGCATTGTGTCCACTAATATTTTACAGTATTCTGGCTGAAAATTATTTCAAATTTCCTGAAGTTTCTGCCTTAATTCCGTAATAGTGCGGACTGGAGAGGTTCGAAGTGCTTTTTTCATTTGGTGCCATAATGTCTCAATTGGAGATAAGTCCGGGCTACTTGAAGGCCATTTTAAAACAGGAATATTCATTTCTTCAAACCATGATTTGACGGTATGAGCAGTATGGCATGCTGCGCCATCCTGTTGAAATATAAATCCTCCTTCTGGTAGTTGAATCATCTCAATGGATGGCAGCAATTGTTCTCGTAAAATTATTTTGTATTTTGCAGCATTAACAGTGCCATCAATAAAAAGAAGACGTCCAACTCCTTGTGAGGACATGCATCCCCAAACCATTACAGACGCAGGGAACTTCACCTTTTTTTTGAGACAGTCTGTTTGATATTCTGCTCCTGGCATTCGGATAATTATACTTCGTGAATCACCCACACAAACTTCAAACTTAGATTCGTCACTCCAAATAACTGAATCCCATTGACGTGGTACCCAGTGTTTATGCTCCCTTGCCCATAAAAGTCTATTTCGTTTTTGTTTTATAGAAAGAAGTGGCTTTTCCTTCGCCTAAAATGAAAATATGATATTATTGTAATGAGTTTGACTTCTCTTTGTTACTCACAACTTACTTTGTAGAACCCATATCCCATTTTTTTCAAACTTCTCAAACAAGTATCTTTTGAAACTCGTTTGCCAATCGCATGTGACCATTTTACAGCTATCTCTTTCGACGCAGCTCTGCGATCTTGTTTGATAATTGCGATTTTAGAACGACGGCCAGTTTTGATTTTTGTCTGAATATTTCCATTTTGTTTAAACAGTGTGATAATATTTCTAACTGTTCCTTGAGGAATGCTTAGATTTTTTGCAATATTATGCCCAGAAACTACATTTTTGTGGGCAGCAACAATGGAATTTCGCATATCGTTCGATAACGCCTTTCCGCGAACGATTTTTGCAACAAACTGACGTTAGACGCTAAACTGACATTACTAGACAAACATATTATTATTAGTTTTTGTTTTTCCATGGCCTGCTTAAAAAAATATATCCGATTTCATCGCGTAAGCATATTTTTATCATATTGCGTGAGATGGACCAACTGATATGCGCCAGACATAATAAACTATTTTTTTGTTTTTTTCTTATAGCTGTAATTAAAATAAGCAACAAATATTGTTGATTAGTTGTTAATACCATATAGGTGCAAATTATCTTAGTTGTTTTTATTAGAGTTATTTAAAAAAAATAAAAATTAGTTTTAGACTGCAACAATATTTTCATATATCTCTTTGGTCCAATTCATATGCAACTGGGCTCGTATACACGCCTTTTAGTCGTAGATTTATGGACTTGGGCTGTCAATTTTTTACTGATTGACTGGACTTGTTACTGAGCAGTACGGTCACAGATTACCTAGAACAGATGCGAATCCTTTAATGTTTTTCCTATACTGCGGTTTTGTGACCTTGGCCGCTTGCGACTTCCGGTTCTAGCCCCGAGCGGTAGGGTTGATAAAGTTTGTTGCACCAGCGACATAGTTTAACCGGCCGTAAAAAAGATGGGTTCCCTCATCGGTTTTGATTTGCATAAAACAATTCTATTAAATAATGTAAATAACGTATATGTCGAGAACATTAAGGTTTCAAAAACATATCTGCATCTTTTACATTAATGACTACTCAGACAATCACTTTTTCTAGTTATTTGTTCAAAATAAAATCAGGGAGACCATTTCTTTCAGCCTTTACATTGAAGGTTGTGAAAACGAAAGTCACTTTTAGCCATATAATGTTTTTATTCACCAAAAAAAAAAAATTAAGATGGGATAACATATTATTTTTTCCAATGGGTTTTTCCTCTTTTACAACTTTTAAGGTCTCTGTTTGCATATTTTATTGTGTAAAATAGTCTTAACCTAATAAATAATTTGATTACATAAATAAAGGGAAGCCCGAAACATGGATGTTTGAAGGGTATAGACTTCATTTTTTGAAAATAAGTTTTAGTAACGTTTATCTCTACAGATATGTGTGAATAAGAATGAATTGTCGAAAGGTTCTTCTGCATTAGAAAATTGAAGACAAAGGTGGCATTCATGAATTTCTAAACCCTTTTTCAAGCATATAATTGAAAGCATTTTGAAGTGTTATATTATTTTCACGTCGATAATCATAATCTGGCAGACTAATAGCTGCTTCTAAATTTGGAGTATTTTCGTAACTTTCTTCTAAAATCGGATTGATATCTCGTAGTTGGGATAGAAGAACGTCTAAATCGTCCTTGCAATTCATATGATGTGAATGCAAAAAGTTTTGACAAAATAGTTTCCTATATGCTCTTTCAAACTGTACCGGAGCAGGGTTTACACAATTCCCACTTTGTTGTCGAATATTCCCAAAATAGGTCTCTTAAATAGTCTTGAAAATTACTAAAGTAAATAAACGAACAAAACCAGAAAACAAGAAAATTATCAAAATATGTAATATTTATTGTCTAGAACGCTTAGCAGCGCAGAAACAGACTAGATTAAAGCGGCCGCGGCACGCCGATTTAGCTCGAGTACACATAGAGCGTCTGACTATATAAGTAGGCGCCAACCTCCTTGGAACCAGAAAAAATTCGTCCCCCGCGTAATCGGTAGCTCTCGTATCTGTTTTAGGTAATCTGTGGTACGGTAGTAATTTTTTTTGTTGGGACTGGATGTACAATCCAATACAATTGAAATGTGCGAATAGCATTCGTTATAAGTAGACTTAGGCAAATGTGTTGCGTAAATTTTTAAGCAACTTACAGTTTTTTGTAAATTATTGAAAAATTTGAGAAAATGCGCATAAAGCTTCGGTTTCAAATCTAATTTATCGGTTCCCAATGTTTAATGTTATCGAGAACACGCGCCGCTTCTCTTGTAACAGTGACGTCGCGTCGGGAAATGCACAAAATTGTAAATGGTGAGGGTAAAAAGGAAGGCAGAATATTTTTATTTGCTTTTAATAACTGGAATGCAGAACGTCTACTTATAGTTCTGTTTACGTTCAACTAAGACGAGTTTTGCTTTGGTGAAATAGCTCATGAACAAGTGAACAGCTTCCAAAAACATTACAGTACAAGATGCATTCTACGAAGATTTATGCCAAGCCTTAATTTCATCGAATATACCTAAATCATGTAACGAAAATTTTAGGTTATTTCTTGCAGAAGTATTGTAAATTTAACATTCCAAGTGATAGAACTTTAAGACGTAACAATGTTGATTTCTTATATTTAGGCGATATTCAAAAAAATTATGAAATAGGAACTCATTGTTTTTATGTCTGTGTGGATGAAACCACTGATTGTTCCGGTCGGTACATAGCTCATATAACGATTGGAGCGCTTAAGTATAATTACCTAAGACGTACTAATAGGTTCAAAGCAAATAGAAAAGGCCAGGTTCATTGACAATATCACGTTTTAATCAAGATGAATTGTCAAAATGTTTTCTTTCCGATTCTATACCTCACGAAAAGCTTAAATTTATTTATTTATTTTTTTTAAATGCTGCTCTCTACATTCTTAAGGATGGGAACAATTTAAAGATATTTAATTCGAATTTAATTCATGTGGCATGTAATAACGGTATTAATAGAGTGGCTGAAACAAATTTTTGAAAACGAGTATCGACTTAATAGATTAATTCGATGCGTCATGCAAAAACGTACAAAGCACAGTTGGAATAGAAATATTCGAAAAATTTTAAAAAAAGATTGAAAACACCTTAGGTTTTAAAAAACCCTGGTCAAAGTAGCCAGTGTTTTGAACGCAAATTTTTTCAGAAAATTTGAACATGGAACAAGATATTTTAACAAATTTAATAAAATTTCCTATTTATCCGTCGACGTTGAACGTAACTGTTTGATATAAAAATACAGCTATTCAGATAGAAGATATATATTTTTAATTTAAAATTTTGAAAAACATTTGATTATATATAGTTTTAATAATGGCAATTCCAATATATAGTCTCTACAGGCGTGTCAGTTTATTTATCATGATATTCCATTATCTGTATTATTATTATTATTATTATTATTATTATTATTATTACTATTATTATTGTTATTATTTAATAATGTAATAAACAGAGTAATTAATAAAAATCTTTTGATGCAATTAATTATGCTATTTACATGAATTAAGCAAATTATAAAAATCTGTTGTGCATTTTGTTGTTTATTTTCAGTTTGTCATGCATATTACTGACCAAAACTTATGTGCATAAATACCACCTTCTCAAGTGCATATATGCCCAAGTCTAGTTATAAGTAATCACAAATTACCAGGTATTAGGAGGCATATTCAGCTCAGTTTGGGAACTTCGTAGAAAAAATATATATTGAGTTTAAACGGGAATGAATATTTATAGAATAAATTTAATAGGTTTCTTCATAAAACTTGCGGTTTTCAGATATACAAAATCAGCGTTATAGTCGCAATCTATTATTTAATGAGCAAGGCAAACTGACGTCAAAACTGCTTTTTCAACTGTTTACTTTTATAATTTATGTAGTTAGGCTAGCCGCGCACTAGCAACTTTTTTCTAGCAACTGTTTAGTTACGGAAATGGAACACACTGTTTTAAATGTAAACTCGCGCATTGGAGATTATATAGTTGAAGCAACTAGAAAATTACGACTGGGTCTATTTTGACGGCGACGAAATTGTTGCCCGTAGTTGTCGACAAAAATATATCGTTCATGTTTTAACCTGTCGCCGCGCACTGGCAATTTATTTGTTATTAGTTGCCATCACATCAGTCATTCGCTGCCGCGGCGTCCGGCGATCGCTCATTTTTAAAATAAACTAATATGACTGTGAATAGAAGTATCACAAAAACATGTCTCTGGATACCGAATTATTTATTTGTGAGATAGAAAAACGCCCAGCTCTTTATAATACAAAGTTAAAAGAATACTCCGATAAGGTTTTAAAAAAGAAACTGTGGATCGAGATATTCGAACAATTTGTGGAAAAGTGGAGTGAACTTGGTGCTACTGAGAAGGAAAAAAAAAGGTACGTACATAATAATACATAATAAGTATTTGTTTATATCATATAATAAGACAGTAATACATTTTTCATTAACTTAAAATTTAAATTTTGTCATATTGCCATGGAACAGATCCTTGCGGAGAAATAAAATACTTTGCAAAATAATCCCTAACATCGGCACCTTTGATATTGCTTCTTGTTCCCACTCGTGCAATATTTTCTAGTGGACATTCATACAGAGTGTCATCAAAACTTATTCCGTCATGTTTTCTGACAAAATTATGTAATATACAGCATGCTTTCACGATACTGTCACAAAATTGGATATTTGTGTCAAGGGCTCTATGAAATATCCTCCACTTGTTGGCTAAAATACCAAATGTGCATTCTACGAATCTTCGGGCTTTGGTCAGTCTGTAGTTGAAAATGCGTTGCTTTACTGACAGGTTTCTGTTGGGGTATGGTCTTAGTACATGTTCTAAGAGAGCAAATACCTTATCCCCTACAAGAACAAATGGTATTTTCCGTCCATTTTTGTCATTCGTTAAAGATGTTGGTGCTGGAATATTTATACAATTCCTTTGAAGTAAATTTGAAAAAACAGACTTCTTAAAAATATTGGAATCACTTGATGAACCAAAGGCGCCAACCTCGATATAAATAAAGCTATAATTAGAGTCTGCTATTGCCAAAAGTACAGTTGAAAAAAAAAATTTATAATTAAAAAATTCTGATCAGCTTGAATTAGGTTTCTTTATTCGAATGTGTTTCCCATCTACCGCTCCTATGCAATTAGGGAATTGTGAGGTTTCACTGAATTTATTGGCTATGTTTAGCCAGTCATCATTCGTCATCTTCTTCATGTAAATTGGAATCAAACGTTCCCAAAGAGCGTCACATGTGTCTCTGACGATTTCCCTTATCGTTGTTTCTCCGAGCAAATATTCATAGTGCAGTGATACGAAGCTGTTTCCTGTAGCTAAATATCTGAAATAAAAATTAACATATTTTTTATTTTCAGGACAAGAATTACAGAAAAAATGGAAGAACTTAAGGACATGTTTTAAAAGAGAATACGATGCACAAAAAAATGAACAGTCGGGTAAAGGACGGACAAAAAGACGCAAATATAGTTATTCCGAGCAATTGTTATTTTTGCATGATTCAATCGAGAGCAGGGAAACCACAAGTAGTCTTGGGGATAAGAGCCAGACAAATGATGTAGAAAATGAACTGGAAGAAACCGAAGAAGAGAATCCAGCTTTACCCATTACTTCGCAAACTAATAACACTATCGCCAAACCTGTTACTACCTCATCATCACTCAGACGAAAGAAAGTTCGTCAAAAATCTTACGAAGGCTCTTTGTTGGACATCTTGAAACAAAAAAGCGATCAAGAGAGCGAGATTGACGAAGACAAATATTTTTTGCTCTCTCTTCTTCCTTCATTTAAGAAAATTAATGAAGAGCGAAAGCTCATAGTGCGAATAGAATTTTTGAATGTTATGAGACGAGTCCGTTTCTCTGGACAAAATTATTATCCAATTCCAAGTGAGCACAACGTAAATCAAACGTATGGCTATGGTGGCACTGGTGGCAGTACTTCCCAGGAAAATACTACAGCGCAGTACTTCTCAGGGTTCACACCAAATAATCATACAGAAAGGGCAACTACAACTACTGCACCATCTGTTGTGTAACCTAATAATTACATGCAGAGTTCGTGGGATAACGATTCTGAAGCTTCTTCTCTATTTACTTTATAGTGTAAAATATTGTTTTTCTTGATAATAAACGTTTTTTTTGCTTACCTTAGTGTGACACTCAATTTTTCTTCCGGTGGTACAGCCAGACGGAATGTTGTGTCTTGGTACAAAATACGATGTCCCAGAAGCTTTAGTAAGGTGTCAAAACTCTCAATACTCATTCTAAAGTAATTAAAAAATTTCAGCGGGTGCTCTCTCAAACTTTCAAACAATTTATAAAATTGTCCATTAAAAAGTCTCTTGCTGAGTATTGAATGAACCCAAAATAGTTTCCTTTTTCGTTTTTTTCTTCGTTCCAGTAATAGCGCACAAGCACATGCAGTTTCCACAAAATCCATGTTAAAAATTATTAATACAAGCAACTATTTAGTCGCCTGTGCGCGTTGTAAATTTGTACCGACAATTTTTCAAACAACTAAACTATTCAGTTACCAAAACTAAAAGTTGCTAGTGCGCGGCTAGGCTAAATTGTACAAGGGAGCTAACGTTCTTATTAGCTAATGTCGTTTGGAAATTGGAAAGTTTGCTGTTATCTCACTTCTGCTTCTGACTAATATTTTTTAAACCGACCCCGGAAACATGCTGCTTATGTTTTGAAGGTTCTTAGTATACATGGGAAATAAGTGTAAGGGATGAAGGGATGTGCGTTATAGGTATAGAGAGTGCAGATCCTTGACAAAATAACTTTGGATTTAATCACCACCCTACTGAAAGGATCAGGACCGAGCGAGCAGTCACTTTCCTAAAAAATGCCTCGATTTCTCCTTCCTAAGCGGATTAGATGTCTTCCAAGTGTAATGATGTTAGATAGCCAGAAATATTTTACATTATTGATGATTTTAATAATGGATTTGATGATATTTAGAAGCATCTAATTTTTGATCAGCATTGTGAATTAATCGTCAACCACCTATATAGAAGACATGCATTTTAAACCAGGCCAAGGTACAAGTAGTTACGGCGGGATTTAAATGAAATATCTTGAATAATACACTTCTATTAGGAGTTAATCTATCTGAAACTAAACCGAATATTTTAAATCAACATTTAACACATATCAAAAACGAAGAAAAAAAAGTGTCTTTAATAGAAGCCACACACAATTTGAAGTATAGAAACAAAACACACTGCACTGAGGATATTGAAAACAAAATTGAAAACGTTAGCTCTTATTATACAAGTATTTACGCTAATCCAAATTAACCCAAACATACACCAAAAATTCCCTATAAGTTCGTTTATAAACAGATATAAAGAGAACGCAAAAAAATACATCATATAGCAAAAATGATAAACTGTATTTATTAGCATCAAGTTCCTAATATCCATATTGTTTCTCATGCTAATTTAAACACGTAACTTTTTTTTAATTCTTTACTTTAATGTGATACGCTGTCATTTATATATGACAATATTAATAATATATAGGTAAAGGTGTTTTAAAATAAAGGATAGGTTCGTTGGCAAAAATGTGACGAAAGCTATACACATAATATATGTAAAAAATAGCTTATTTTGGAGAAAAACGATGTTGATTTAAAAAAAAACAATTCTCGCCATAGATCTGGGCAATCTTGGAGATATCTACAGTATATATCCAAACTTGGTGCATGTTTTTTGTTCCAATAAATTTGCATTATTAGTTACATAAGGGACGTGCAAAAATTGTTCTGGCTACTTAACTGTCTTAAATACGTACGAAATAAACTTGCTTACAACTCGTCAAAAAAGTAAATATGATCAGTATCCAGTGAAAAGTTATCTAAACAACGACCACGGAATTTACAACGTCATTTTATATGTCCAAGGGCATCTTATGTTAAATTCCTGCTGATCCACAATTCATAACAAAATTCGGGATTATTAAATTTGACTGTTTCAAGATGTACCAATCTTTAAATAATATTTTAATTTTTAAACGATATATATTATTGGCATCTTTAAATGGTAGACTTCAGTTAAACCATAAGTTTTGAAGATACTGGAGTCAGTCTAAATCCTAAAATATTGCTAAAAAATAATTAACTTCTGGCATACGGAGTGTTTAATAAGTTGTACTGCCTACAGTTACTGTTCACACCAATCATCTTGAAATTTGGGAGGATTAAATAAGGCATCAAATAAATACAAAAAAATGGTACAGCAATTTTTTCAAATTGCTATTTAAATCTTTAAATAGCACTTTTTAACTAGAGACGGCGGCATCTTGCAATATTTCCAAAATACGTAATTAAATTAATAATAGACCGATTTACAACATGAGGTGTTATTGCATGCACGCTGTTTCCATTGAACTTGAGATGATCGCAATCTTGAAATGGTTAAAATTCAATGACATGACCCCATATGTTAGTGAATTAGCTTTTAAAAAGGCCTCTTTCCATAAAAAAAAATTCAAAATGACATACAGCCGCAATTTTAAACATTTTTGATCTGTCGTCTTGTATTTAAAAAGTAGTATTTGATAATTTATTGATTCCTTTAAACTTTCGAGACCATATGTCCATTGGGGGAGATTTCTTCACCTCACTGTGTTTTACATTCCAATACGTCAAAACTAAAGTATTTTTGGAGAAATACTTTTATTAGGGCTAGTTCAAGATAGCAACTATAGATCTAGCCTCGGATCTAGTTAAATCGCGATGCTTTTATTTCGCAAAACACTTTCATTCGGAATTTGATTTATTAGACCTATATTGCATATGATTGAAGCTTCTTATAACATCCAAACAGCTAGATATATTGGCATCATCACTTAGATTGGATATACGTGAATACCGTCTCATTTCTTATGACAGTGGCACATACAGTAAAAGAAGATCCTATGACACTAGACGAGCGGTGTTTGTGTGAAGATGTTGATTGACATAGTTTATGAATAACTGTAGGATCTCGGGTCAACTCCGAGTCGCCCATGAGACGCACAACTCTCTTCAGAATGGAATCCAGCACCATTAGGGCGTGCTTAGGTGCGGCACGATCTTATTTGCACTTTGTAGAGCAAGAGCAGCTGCTGCGGTGTATACAGTTTTTAGTAGCGTAATAGCGCATCAAGTTTGTGTGAGGCTGATTTTGCGCTGTTAGCAACGTGGTCATGCCAGAAAATATTGCTGTTGACCGAGACACCCAGTAGTTTGATTGACGAGAATGAAGGAATGGTCGATTCTGCCATAATTATGTCAGGGCCCGCTGTATTGGATTTCTTGGTAAACGTGGCTACTTGGGTTTTTGCTGCATTGAACTGGACCAAATTTCTGTCTCCTCAAGTTCGAACTTTCTCCAGATCTTGATTAATAGTTGTAATCTGCTCCTGTCTGCGGTGATAAGTCTCAGTCGCTGGTAAAGATTTTTCTGACTTAAATTAGAACACAATGGTACCACGTTGCTAACATCGCAAAATCAGCCTTCCAGCTGCGCTATTTCGCAACAAAAAAACTGTATACACCGCAGCAGTTGCTCTTGCTCTACAAAGCGCAAATAAGACCGTGCTTAGAATATTGCTCACTTATCTGGGGTGCCGCACCAAAGCACACCCTAAAGCTGCTGGATTCCATTCAGAAGAGAGCTGTGCGTCTCGTCGGTGACCCGGAGTTGACCCAGAATCTAGATAGTCTGGAACACCGCAGACATGTAGCCGAGATATCTCTGTTTTACAGATACTTTCACGGCAGATGTTCCCAGGATTTGGTCCGCCTCATCCCGCCCCTAGCAACTCCTGTCAGATAGTCACGACAGACGGCAATAGCGCACCAGTTTGTCGTACAACTGGAAACATCTAGAACATCGCTTTACAAGAACTCCTTTGTCTGGTGCACTGCATCACTGTGGAACTCACTCCCAGGACATCTGTTTCCCACTAATTACAACTTACAAATATTCAAGAGCCGTGTCAATCAACATCTTCGCACACACACCGCTCGTCGAGCGCCATAGGGTCTACCTTTAGTGTGTGTGCCACTGCCATAAAAAAACTGTCATCTGCAGAACTGTAAACACAATTATTGGTTTCGGTCAGAAGGTCATTAATATAGATGAGGAACAGAGTTAGTGAAAGTATTGCGCCCCGAGGCACGCCCGCATTAATGGTGAATGTGTCTGTTGAGCAATCCGTCATGCCAAACTTGAATGTCTTCGAAATATCCAACGCAATCGCTCGAGATTCTCCTTAGTTATCAATTGCCCTACTCCATATACGAGTGACCAACATATCTCCTGTCGATCTCTCTTTGTGAAAACCGTATTGATTATCGATAATACATCTGTTGGTCTCGAGGTACTTGAGTAGTTGCTGATTGACTACAAGTTCCATGACTTAGGAGATTATTGGAAGCAAGGGAATTGAGCGATAGTTTGAGGGCGTGGTTTTCTTGCCTTTTTTTGGAAAAGATTGCACTCGAGTCGACTTTCCAAGAAGATAAGTAAATCCCTTTTCGTTAAGACAGAGAAAAGAGTCTAGAAAAAATGGGTGTTAGTTCGTTGGCGCAGTTCTTTAACACGATGGCAGGTATTCCGTCCGGTCCTGATGCCTTTTGCGTATTTAGTTCTTTCGATTATTTTACGAATATCACGTTGATGAAACTTAACTTCTGTCATGGTAGGCAGGTGCGTGAGGTGCGATTACATTTGCCTTCGGAAATCGAGTAAACTCGATAAAAAATCCGATAAATTAATACTCAAAACTGAAATTAAACGTAAGTCAAAAAATGTTGCACATACAACTTTATTAACTAAACAGCCAAGATATGCGAAATTTGAGTATGTAGGTAAATGATAATTTAAAAATAAATTAAAAGCACAGCTTTTACTGATTGATTCATAATTTCTATCACTAAAGGAGTTGGCCACAATTGGGAATTGTTTTATGTTGAATTTGGAACTTATTTGTAATCGGAGTAACAATAACAGTTACTTTTAATAATTTTCAATATCTTAGATGTATGCGATTATGATTTGAACTCTCTCTAAATAGAATATATTTGCTAGTATAATTTTATCCAGAATTTTATTCTATTGAGGGATATAAATAGTACAGAAAAAAGTTTAATTACTCCCTCAAGTCGTAATTTAGTACACTTGGAGGTATGTTAATCATTTGACATGAAACAGTATTAAAACGTGCATTGAAAAGTAGTATAGGCAAAGAATTTTATTACAAATCAAACTTCTCTCTACTTAAAAATCTTGGAATGGGTCTGTTATCTCGGTTATTTCATGCATGATTTTGCTCCTGTTATTTTTCATCATTGCTAGACGAACAAAAAATTACAAGAGTCTACGGCTAATAGACAGGGAAACGTTTTGTGTTAATTAAGATACATTTAAGTAATGGTGTAATGAGTTTATTCACCTCGCATAACGTACAAATTAAACTAGATTAATTTTCCTTACTAACCATAGGTCTAGTGTTAATGTACGCTACTCGTACATTTAATTTAAACCGATTGCAAGTAAAAGCCAATTTCATTCACGTAAGACTCTTTCAATAACGTAAAAAATACGTGATCGAACTACCAAATAAAGAGCGCATAGTGAAAATGACAGCTATCGAATATTGGAGGATATACAGTCTGATAAAAAAAAGTCGCATCACTTGTAATTGACTGATGGCATTTAAACATTCTGAGTTGTTCATGCTTAACGTCCACAAGCTTCCATTTCTAAATGACTTTGAGAAAATAATATTCAGTTCGATTAGTCTGGGATAAAAAACAAAGGTGAGCGATTTACAGTCGACGCGAACGCGAAGCGCCGGCGATGCCGTACGAAAAGTTACGCCTGGTCCTACGTGAGCGATTTGCAGCGAACGCGAACGCGAATCAGTGGCAATGCCCTGCGACTATTAACGCCCGGTCCTACGTGAGCGATTTGCAGCGAACGCGAATGCGAAACAGTGGCGATGCCGTGCGACTATATTAACTTTTCGTACGGCATCGCCAGCGCTTCGCGTTCGCGTCGCCTGTAAATCGCTCACCTAGGACTTGGCGTAACTTTTCGTACGGCATCGCCAGCGCTTCGCGTTCGCGTCGACTGTAAATCGCTCACGTAGGACTTAATATTTAATATAGTTAATATAGTCGCACGGCATCGCCACTGATTCGCGTTCGCGTTCGCTGCAAATCGCTCACGTAGTACCGGGCGTTAATATCCAAGAGAGATCCACTTTCGGTTATGGAGAACAGCAGATAAATTAAACTTATTATTGTAAACCTGAACCATGCTCATTTCTTTTTCGTCAAATAACCATATTAGATCTACTATCAAGTTTGATTGAAAAACATATAAAAAAGTTGTAAGTAAATGGAAGGAAAAAATTATTAAAATTCGCGGAATACGACTTATACCCAATTTTTTTGGCGAAGGATATCTCATTTATTAGATATATTTTAGAATGAATATGTTTGGTTCTTATTGAGATGCTATACTTTTTTCATACAAAATCTAACCAAAATTGGCCGAAACAATATTAGGTGTCATTGCAGGATGCAAATACATGTTAGTATTATTTGTAATTTTATCTGCCTGTCTCTTAGTTCCTTACAGGCTCCGTAAAAAATAAATTTGTAATTTCATAAGATGGACCATTTCTGCGACATTCGTAATTGGGTCACTAAAACCTCAAAGAAACGTCAACATAATGAAGCCACCACGGCTGGCCCCGCCTCCATCTCCAACGTGAAAAAGAGGCAGCAAAAAGTAACATAGCTAACCACGTACCCACCTCTAAACTTCTCCTCTGAACTGAGTAGGGAGTAGTATGAATTTATGGAATCATTTTTAATGTTCAGAATCTGTAAAAGAAATGCCTGAGAAATCGGCCAAAAAATCTTTTTTCTTCAAACGTCAGTAAATCCATCATTACTCGACTGTGTAGGCGGCAGTGAAGTTTCGTTTTTCCTCCGCCGGAGCTTTACTTTTCACTTTTCCGCCGGCGGAGGTAAAAGTGTTGTCATATCAACATAGATACCATACAAACAAACATCAAAATAAGCGTCAACAACTCAAGAGTTATTAA
>JAEQML010064500.1:0-21998 GCA_016904865.1 Pissodes strobi | reverse complement strand
AGCTTAGAATTCTACTTAGCGCTTAAACCAATCAACAAAATATAATTAAATTTTTTTAGAATGTAGGTGATGCAACAAAAATTGCCAATTAAAACATCTTGAAGACGAAGTTTACCTAAAAACTTGAATTTTGCGAAACATTAACCTAATGTTTCAGCAAAATCTAAAATCAATTACTTGCCTAGTGATCTGAAATAGCAAATAGTCAATCGAAAATGTAATTATTCGATTTTTAACATAAATTAATGTTAAATGCATTGAGGAAATGGTTAAAATTTTACGAATTACATATAAGGCAAAGTCGAAAAATTTCACCTTCTGGATAACGAAATAGAACATGAAGTTATTTTACTCTAGTAATTCCCATTAGATTTGACGACCCTAAATTTTTGCGTGGGTATTTATCAGGCAGATACAGTTAGGTGTGACACATATAATGATAGGGGAAAGTCGCCTGTTAAGTACCGGCTCCTAAATCGTACCTCTTCAATATTTCCTTGATTATATACCTGGCTGCGTCTAAAGTAACCTCACATAAGCAAATTCGGGCGACTAAACTAGCATAATATGTGCACTTAACGTCGTTTGATAATTAATTATTAGACATTGAAAGTCTTAGACATTCTTGATATAAGATTTCAACACCTTTACGTAAGCCTTTTTGACATTTGATCAAAATTCGCCTTATAGGTGAAACTATGCTTTAGTTTCTTGCATTTCGTGTAGCAAGACATAATTTCCGAACTATAAATATCCGCATATCATATTTGTTTAAGGATGGAGTGATAATTTGCCTATATCGTACCAATTTTTACTGGTACAATTGAAGAAACTTCCTAAATTTGTAACAGCACCATATCTTTTTTTTTACAGGAAATGAAAAAGAAAAAGGAGCTACAGCCAGTGGGAAGAAATAGAGATATAAAGCGCGCATTAAATGATTATCGGAATACACCCATGGAATTAAATGAAATTTGTCGTGCATATGGGATACTCAAAACATTCTTTCAAAAGGCACTTAAATGCCACCAATATTCCTGCGAATGAACAAAAGGTCTTGTGTGAACTTGCGTTTTTTTTTCTGGATGGATGGATGTGGAATTAGAAAACCATATTTTAAGATTGGAAGCAACTTTCTTTGGCGTAACTATTGGTGACGTTAGAGAATCTGCTTTCGAACTTGCAGAGCGTAAAAGTATAATTTTAATTAAAACAAAAGAATGGCTGGCATAAAAGGGTTTTATATCTCGATATCCCAAATTTCAGTTAGACAGCCAGAATCAACATCGATAGCAAGATGCAAAGGGTGCAACAGAGCTAATTTTGAAGAGTTAAATTATAAACATATTAAATGTATTACAAAAATTATTAGATGAGTATGGTCTGTCGGCTACGAAAATTTCTATGTCGAGAAACGGGATTTTCCACAGTCCAAAAAGGATCTGAAATTTTTGCCGAAAAGGGGAATGTCTCATGTGGGGGCTGCAGCTAGTGCAGAGCGAAGAGTAAATAATACCTTTATTGCATGTACCATTGCAGCATACAATAATGAGCTGCTTTAATATGATCCCTACGATAATGAAAAACACAAGAATAACTGTAACCTCTGCAAGTTGCATAGACAACATCCTCACAAATTCGGACTTTGCTGAAGCTACTATTATAAAAAATTTCATCTCAGACCTCACAACAGAGAAGATTGTTTTTGAGCCTCAAGTAATAAAATCTAAGATTCCAAAATATAAAAGTTTTTTTTTGACAAGAGGGTAGAAATAATTTCCTATGCTGCTTAAAAGATCAAGATTGGGTAGATGTCTATAACTCAGATACAAACGATGCAAAGTCTCAATGGAATGCCTTTATAAATACACATAACTCTATTTTCAATCTGCATTTCCCGCTAAAAAGAATTGGAATTAGAAAAATAATAATAATACTATTACAGATCCAGAGCTTGTTGAATGTAAACGTAAATTAGATATTCTATTAAATTTAAGTAATTATGAAAATAAATATAAGGAGCCTTACAAAGAAACAAAAAAGAGTATGAGAATATATTAAAAAACGCCCAAATCAAAAGATATGAGCACAGAATCACCAATTCAGATAATAAAATGAAATGTATGTGGGCAATAAGTAAAGAAATTATCGGGAAAACAATCCATAGTAGGGATATCCAAATAGGGGGAAAGCTGAAAGCATTGGCAACGTCGCGGCAACGTTATTAGTACCGCATTGTTTATGTCGTAATAATTTGTACTTTTTTTGGTGTCATTTGAACAAATTTAATACTGAAAAGTGTCTAGTATGGCAGATTATAGCCTCTAGTTTGTGGATATAGTGTTAGCAGCAAGAAAAACAACATAATTTCCTTCCTGAAAATAAGTAAACAAACCTGTTTCACCGTATTTGAGGGTTAGTGGGCAGGCAGTGTTGCCAAACTTCTTACCATTTACCTTAGCTTAAGGCAGTCATATTTAAACATGGTCTGGATTTTGTGTGCAGTATAATTTTAAGTGAACTGATATGGAATGTGATGAATGTAAGGAAAATAAGTCATCTAACACAAAACTCTTTCCGTGCGATGGATGCAATACCAATTTTTGTACCAAATGTAGCAAAGTCACTGCGTCAGAAATTAAAGTATTGGAACTACGAAATTCGAGAATTATGAAATATTTATGCCATAAATGTATTAAGTTTCAGACAATTGAGTTACTTAATCAAACAATAAAGGACAAATCAACCATCATTGAGAGTAAAGATGAAATAATAGAGTCACTTAAAAGTAAAATTAAGGACTTGGAGCAATTGACTAATCAGAATGTTCATACCGCCATTCCTACCTATAGTGATGTAATACAAAGTAAGCCCGCTAGTGAACAAAAAATCACTAATAATATTCCTAGCATCCTGATCATACCTAGGGACCCACAGAACGCAGAAAAAACAAGGAAGGACCTCCAGTCTAACATTAAACCAGGCAATTTAAAGATTGGTATTAAAAACATAAGGCCAACCAAAAATGGCAGTATGGTTGTAAAATGCCACAATATACAGGATGTTGACAATTTTAAGTAAGAAGCAGAAAAAAGTTTACCTGATTATGACATACAAGTAACTAAATTCCGACAGCCAAGATTCAAGATTATTGGATATTGTGGTCATTTAGATGCAAATGACTTGGAAATCTGCATTCGTGAACAAAATAGTTTTATTGGTGCTGATAAGGATTTTAGTATTACCTATCTAAAGGAAAATAGACACAACAATACATATACAATATTCGGAGAAGCTTCACCTAATCTGTTTATAAAATGATTTACAACAAAAAACTGTTTATTGAATGGAGTCGCCACCCCGTTTATGAAGATATCTCTATCCAGAGATGCTTTAAATGTCAGGAGTATTATCACAAAACTACCCAGTGTAAAATCCTAAAGAAATATTGTGGTTACTGTGCAGAAGAGCACAGCACTCTCAGCTGCCCAAAATCCAGTGAAAAATAGTGTATTAATTGTGTCAGAGCAAACTTCAAACATAAACAGAAGCTTGATGTCCATCATGAGGTCAGTAGTGCTGTTTGTCCAACATACAAATATCATCTTCAAATATCGAGAAGCAAAATAAACTATGGTACTTCCCATGGCTCCTAATGTGTCTGAGGTGGAGATAGAAGAACAATTGGATTTGTTGGACGAGCAGTTACAAGGTACAACAGACTGTGGTGGCATTAAAACTTTAATTAATTCAAATAATACCATAATAACTATTCTACACCTTAATATACGTAGCATACATAAAAACTTTAATGATTTACTTATATTTCTTGAAGCATATGTTTTTAAATTATGTGATGTTATTATACTAACTGAAAGTTGGTCTATTGAAAATATTAATCTGTACAACATAAATAACTTTAATGTTTACTACAACAATGCAAATTATAATAAAAATGATGGTACGGGTTGTGTATATAAAACAAAGTTTAGATGCTTCAGTAAAAACTGTTCAATTGAGCAACTCAAAGGTTACCTTATGTCAACTCGATTTTACTATTTATAATCACAGCTATGAAATTTTATGTGGATATAGGCCTCCTTCCCGTAATACTCAGCTATTTATTAATGATTTGGATGATTACTATTCTAATAAATGCAAAAAACAGACTGAGATTCTCATTGGTGATATAAACATTAATATATTTAACAAGGAAGATACAGAAGTAAATCAGTACATTTCACTTTTAAATTTTCATGGATTTCATGGAGCCATAAATGGCCCAACACGTGTCACACCAACTAGTAGCTCATGTTTGGATCACATTTTTGTTAGAAATGGTCTAAAAACAAGTTCGTTCATTCCAGCAAACCTCTTTTATATTGCAAAATGAGATAAGCGACCATTTTCCTGTAATGATTAATTTTTCAAATAAAAATGCACAGATAAATAAAAATAGGCAGGTATCTAGGGTAATCTCAAAATTCAATGAACATTTATTTGAAAACTTGATTAAGGGAGAGAGCTGGAAAGGGGTTTTAGATACCGATAATTCTGAGATTGCTGCTCAATATTTTACAAAAAAAATCAGGGAATTTATAGAGCAAGCAACAGTGCATAGAACAGTTCATTATACAGAGCATAGGAAACTTAAGTCTTGGATTACAACAGGTCTTATTATGGCAATCAAAAAGCGCGACAAGTTAAAAAAAAAATATTTATTAATAATAACAACTTAGAAAATAAAAATAATTACATAAATTACAGAAATAATTTAAATAAGATCATTAATAAACAAAAATTTAATTATTACCAGGCAGAAATAAACAAACATCAACATGACTTTAACAAAGTATATAGAATTATCTCAGATGCAGTAAACGAAAATAAGGAGAACTTTAACAGATTTGAAATTAAAGCCGACAGTGATCGGCTGTTTACAAACAAAAATCAAGCAGCTGATTATTGTAATAACTATTTCATATTTCATTACTGTAGGTAAACTAATGGCTAATAAAATAAAAATTCCTAATGTTAAGTCTTCAAATAAAATATAATTCAATAAGTTCAATGTTTCTTAAACCAGTTAACAAGAACGAAATTATTAGACACATAAATTCACTAAAAAACGACTTCTCTCCTGGTTATGATAAAGTTCATACTAAAATCATAAAAAAATTTCACCAATATATGATTAGTCCATTAATCCATATAATAAATCTTGTATTTAAATCTGGATCTGTCTCCGAATGCTTTAAAATATCAGTTGTTACCCCAATTTACAAATCTGGAGATAAGACACATATTACAAATTACCGCCCAATCAGCGTGATCATAAATTTTGAAAAAATATTTGAGAAATGCCTCAAGGAAAGACTCGCTGATTTTCTATCGGTTAATAATATTCTCTCTAAGAACCAGGTTGTCTTTCAAAATGGTATTAATACTTCAGATGCTATACTTAAAGTAACTAGAACTCTTACTAAACATCTTGATAGAGCTCAAAAATGCCTAGCAACCTTTCTCGACTTAGCAAAGGCTTTTGACACCGTACCCCATGACTCTCTGCTAAATACTCTACATATTTATGGATTCAGGGGTGTTGTGTTAGGGGTCTTTGAGAGCTACTTAACTGGTAGAAAACAGATGACCAAAATTGATGATTTTATAATACTACCTCTGAGGTGTTGATTGGTATAGCAGAGGGCACGGTTATTGGACCTTTACTCTTCTCAATATATATAAATTCTAATTTGTGTTTATAAAGCGCTTGTTGAATCTTTATTGAGATATGCAATCATAGTTTGGGGAAGTTCATATGAAAATGCTTTAAAACCTTTAAAAACAATTCAAAACTATATCTTAAAGATAATTTTCAGAAAAAACAAAATGTTTCCAACTAGTGAAATCTATAATGACAAAATTTTAGCAGTCAGATCATTGTTTATTTTAAGTATTTGCAATTACATGCATCAAAATCCAGCAATGGGTAAACAAGTGTCTCATTCTTACTCTACCAGGTTTAATGTTGAAGGAAACTTACAAATTCCAAACAGCTTAACAAATTTAAATCTTAAATCGATTGACTACCTTGGTGCTAAAATCTACAATGTTCTGCCTGTGACAGTGAGAGGGATTGGCGGCAGAAACCTTTAATCAATGATGCACAACTTTTGTAACTCTAAATTTTGAAAGATTCTCCAGTTTATTTCAATAGGTTTTCTTTTTTGATATATGGACATTTTTGGAGGGGAGTTTTTGATTGGTGTTTTTTTTTGTAAATCTTGGATTTGCCCGTTGGGCACTTGATAGCTAGTATATGTATTATAATTAATAAATACATGTATACGTCAAATGCAACGTCTACAGGCTAAGATACATTTTTCTAGTGTTATAGATTTTCTCTTCTGGTACATACAGGAATTAGGTTTTCTAGGTACCTAATATTAATGTTATTTACTTTAAAGTAATATTATATGTTATAAAATGTCTGTAGACTATACATTTTGTAATATATTGAATTGAATTGAATTGAATTGAATTAAATTGCCAACAAGTATAACGAATATTTAGTGTCCATATTATCAGATTTGTTAAAAAGTATTGATAATGTTCCTCATACTTGGAATATACCGGTGAATAATCAGTCCACGTACTTAAAACCTGTCACTCCAAAAGAAATTTGTGAAGTAGCCAATAATATTAAGAATAAACATAGTAGTGGTGTAGATGAAATACCAACAAGTGTCATCAAAAGTTCTGTTCTGGTGCTACAAGATATTATGTGCTTTTTGATCAATGGTTCATTCAAAAATGGTGTGTTTCCAAAAAACTTAAAAATATCATTAGTAAAACCAGTGAATAAAAAGGGAGACCCTGAAAAGATGGACAGTTATAGGCCGATAAGCTTATGGCCGGGATTTGCCAAGCTAATTGAACTAGCCATGTGTAGGAGATTACTAAGCTTCATGAACGAATGCCAGTTATTTAATAAAACTCAACATGGCTTTTTAAAGGGAAAGTCGACGCAAACAGCGATTTATCAGTTTATATTTCTTTGAAAATGCTAAAGCGGCATTCGGAATGTTTCTGGACTTATCGAAGGCCTATGACTGTCTTCACAGGACATTATTGATTAAGAAGCTGAAAATGTATGGGGTAAGAGGAAATGCGTTAAATTGGTTAACATTGTATAAAGTAGTAGAAATCGTGAAGGAAAAGAACTTCAAGTGTAATAACAGTGGCGGTGGAATCGGTGAACACCTATTTGTTATTTAACATTGTATCTAAATGAACGAAACAGGTAGTGGGCATTAGTAAGGAGGGAGAGTTTAGAAAATCACAAATTTTGTCCAATAATATTGGAATAGCCCAAGGTAGCATACTAGGGCCAATCTTGTTCAAAATTCTTGTCAATGATCTGTATTCGGTAGCAGATGAACCACACCAAACAATATTTAATTATGCTGATGAGACAAGTTTACTGACAGATAGTAAAAACCTTCTCACTAATGTCACAGAATGGTATGAAAAAAATAAACTAATTCTTAACTCAGATAAAACAAATGTGGTATTCTTCCGAACAAAGCAGTCAAATTTACAAAATATTGCCAACCTAGAAATATCAGAAAATAATTTAGTGATATCTAAAAATACAAAGTTTTGAGGGCTATATATAGGCGAAAATTTGGATTGGTTATTTCATATAGACCAGTTATTAAAAAAGCTCGGTGCTATCTGCTATGGTGTGCGGATTATTGGCAGATATATGAACGAAAAAACATTCAAAATTATGTACTTCGCTAATTTTGAGTCAGTTTTGAAATATGGTATAATGTTCTGGGGTCGAGATACTCATATTCAAAGTAAGTTTGTTGTTCAAAAACGTATTTTGAAAATTATTAAAAAAATGAGCCTAAGCCAATCATGTTGAACCACTTTTAAGAAAGCAGGAATAATAACCGTTTACGCTTTGTACATATATGAATGCTTAATGTTTGTCAGTAGAAATATGAACTTTTTGGTTGCCCCAAATAGCAGTCGCTAGAATACTAGAGCAGAGCATTTAAGCTACCCCATGCATCGCCTACAAATCACTGAGAAAAGCCCAGAATATATGGGCATACAATTGTACAATAAACTCCCGATCCGCATAAGACGAATCGAAGGCCAAAGAGTTTTTAAGAAGGAGCAAAAAAAATTGTTAATCCAGATGGAACCGTATAGCTTTGATGATTATTTCAGCATGTAACGAAATGTAAATTAATACGACAAAATTTATATTGACTTTATAGCTATAAATTGTTGACTATTGTGACGTCATTTCACTTTTCACTCTTTAACCAATTTGAAATAAAGATATTTATTATTTTTATTCTTATTATATGTAGCATCTATGATAACCTTTATAAGGAAACGAGCGTCTACAGAACTGGCACAAGAAGCACCTGCTGGAAGTCTTGTAGAAATATCGGATACTGATTACATAAATCCTGATTTATTTGTGGTGTGGTTAAAACACTTTATTTTTGCCGTGAAACCATGTGTAGAAGGAAAAGTTCTTTTAGTTTTAGATGGGCATACCACACAATCGAGAAACCTAAAAGCTATAGAACTTGCTAGGGAGAATGAAGATATTCTTCTTCACCACACCACCTCACGTATCGATTGCAGCCCCTAGACGTTGCAATATTCGAACCGTTTGAAGTTTACTATAAACAAGCCACTGAAAATGGCTAAAGGAACACCCAGGCAGGGTAATTACACAATTTCATGTAGCTCGGTGAATTGGAGAGGCCTACGGCAGGGCAGCTAGCATCTCAAACTCTGTTAATGAATTTAGAAAATATGGCATTTGGCCGGTGGATAGAAATATTTTTACAGATGCCAATTTTGAAACGAGAGAAATCCTAAGTGTTGCCAGCAATAATACATCAATAGGAAAACAGTTGTCTGATAATTCAGAACTTGAAGATAATATCCTGTTGGCCTTCCTGTTTGAAAATCAGCGCCAAATGGCAACGTCATATAAACATTAGCTCGAAGTCAAGCAGAGTCAGTGGCGGCTCGTCATTGGACGCAGGTGAAGCGCCGCTTCACCTACAATTTCTAAAAATTCCATTACTTTAAAGTAAAAATATTTTTAATTAAATAAAATTTTTATAATCTAAATTTCTAATAAAAATTAATGCAATTTCTCAAATTACATTTCTTAAAAATACAAATTTTCATAATATAAATTTCTAATCAAAATTAGTGCGATAATACTCATAAAAGATAATTAACTATAAAACGTAGTGCGCTGAATAACTTGTCATAAGATCGGCCGGTGCGGGCGGTTTTCGACACTCGAAACACCTGTGAATCGCAAACAGCAAGATCAATAATTGCACTGCAATATACAGATTTATTTACGATGGTTGCTATGGCAACGGGCGAAGCAGACATGCTAGATACGTGAGCTATTTATAGAACGGAAGCAGCCCGACAATGCGACTCCGACAGGTTCTTATGTTAATATTAAATTCAGTTCACAGTCGTTCGGAAGCAAATTTGCATCACGTCGTTGTCGCGCATTGTTTTACGAAATGTTTCCATTGTATGATCCGATCTGCATCTTGTTAGAAACACTATTTTCCAGGTTGAAAACGATGATAAAAGAGACTTTTTAAATACGGAGGGACCTAAGCCTTTCCTTCAAATAGAAAAACAAGTAGTAAAATCAAGAGAGAGAATTTTCGTTCGTAGGTTTCGAAATCTGATCTGAGTATTCTGATTATAATGGGTTGTATGGAAGTGTTTATTTAAAGAAACTATTTCGTATGCCACTATGCCCTGTTTAAATGTAGGTGGAAAATCGAGCGTTTGGAATAAAGACGGATTTAACATTTTTGGGAATGTGACAAGAGGTTGTAGTAGGCATGAAGCTTCTTCGAACCATATTCACTGTGCATTATCATTTGCGAAGTTAAAGAAAAGCCTCACTACAAAATCGAAGAATAGACCTTATATTTAAAAAGTATATGGGAGCAGTCAAAATAACTGTACGCGAGAGTGTGGGCAAGTTAGTAATTCTATTATCTTTTTGATATTATTATAAATTAGTGGCGGCCGCGGCGCTCATGGTATATTATTTCTCGCAGGTATCGTCACCGCAGGACTTTTGGGCGTGGCCCCAAAATATTTTCGCCTGCGGCGCAGTTTTGCCTACGGCGCTAATTGCGCTTCACCTATTCTTGTCGACACAAGCCGCCACTGAGCAGAGTGGGATACAAGCAAAACACAAAGAGACAGCAAATAGAAAAATGAGTCAAAGAGAAAGTAATGCGAAAAAGAAGAAAATTAAAAAACATTATCACACAAGTAAACGATCAGCTGTCAAGCAAAGCGGAGTACAAGAAAAACGAAAAGTGGCAGCAAAGGGAAAAATTGGACAAACAGAAAGTAACGCGTCAAAAAAGAAAATTCATAAAGACATTGTTATAGAAGCAAATGTGGAATAGTGGTTTTGTTTTCTGTATGCAGCATGTAGAATTGAAGATATGATTAAATGTGATAATTGCCAACGTTGAGCACATGAACTCTGTGCAAACTTAGATAAAGACAAGAAGTTTACTTGTGAGCTTTGATAAAGTATTCTCAATGTTTTAAAGGTTAACTTTTATATTCGTTTCAAATATTTACTTTATCGGCTTTCGTCTCGTTGGACAATCTTGCGTTCCATGCATAAAACACTCTTTTCGCAACTTCTTACATAAATACCTAGCTATTTTAAGGATTTTTTTCTTGATGGTTTGCAAGTCATTCATTTATTGAGATGCAACTTAAGAAATATGATATCTCATAGAAGACTGAGTGTTTGAAATCGTATTGCAAATTTTAAAATTCACCATCGTAATCAACTTTTATAAATTATAAGTAAAACTTTAATTTGATTACTGATATGGTCA
This sequence comes from Pissodes strobi, assembly GCA_016904865.1. Lineage (NCBI taxonomy): Eukaryota > Metazoa > Arthropoda > Insecta > Coleoptera > Curculionidae > Pissodes > Pissodes strobi. The sequence goes on along the minus strand of JAEQML010064500.1, from coordinate 11,049 downwards.
ACTATATTGCGAATTAATTCATTAGTTTATTTGGCAAATTGAAATAAAACTGGTAGGCAAAACCTCGTACAAAGATTAACTAGTGCAAAACTATACACAAAAACACAACGACTACTACTACTGAAGAACCATCCCATCCCCATTATGAAATTAATATTAGGTTCGTAAACTCAGCTGCTTTAATCGTTTTTAGTAACCTGCAGATAGTTTTATCCAATAAACTTTACACGGTGCTCTTATCGTCACAGATTCTAAGGAAGGGAAACAATCATTCTTTCTTGTGCAATTCTAAAATAGCTAGGAAACAGTCATGGTTTGATTCTTTAGTAACATCCCGGATTAAATTATATTGCAATTTTGTCACTTTGGCACTAACAAATCAGTTTAATGCCTTTTCATTATTTAGGCACTGATTTCATTTTCCTAAATTTTCACAAAAATTTAAAAATAAATTCTGCATCTATGGACTTCAATTATTTTGTGCCGCGCCGCGTAGCAAATACATCTCTCAGGGAAACCACAAACATATTCTCTTCGACTCCTCTTTTGACGTGAGTCGATGAAACTTTTTCAGGGTTAAAATTCTGATCCACTTCATTGCACCTAGTCCTACTACAGTGGGAAATTGAAATTACGCATCTATCTAGTTTTTTTTTTGGGTAGTAAAACATGATTCCATTCGAAAAGTCTTAACCCATTTCGCTTGCAACTTCGAACAAAACTTTTAAATTTTTATCTTTGATGCTGAATTAGGCTCAATACTTTATCAGCAGCCAATGCAACATTTTTAAAACTTAATTTTGATTCCTGTAACGGTACAAAAATATCTCGATTGGTACAAAGTGTCGTCATGTCAATATACTGCAAAGCAAAGAAGTAAAACTGCCCCAAAATATTATTAATTTTGTGTGTATTACCTATACGGAAGGAAAAATAAGAAATCTAATTCTTGCTCAATAAATTCCAAAAACACTAAACATTTTCTAAAGAAAACCTTACTTTTAGCAAAATGACAATTTTTGACTAGATAAATATCACAACATAACCATTGCCATCTACCAAACGATTTTTTGTTGTTATTTTGGTAAATGGCAGGTAATTAACTATTACAAATAATTTAGGTATATATACTTTTTTAAGTCAAAAAGCAGTTTATATATGAATTAATACGTTTTCCAGTGTCAGATCCTGCTCCCTACCCGCGACGCCATCTTAGGCTTAGTTACCAGGCCTTCTATATCAGAAGGGATCGGTTTACATTTAGGGCCCAGTACTTTGAACTCCGAATAGAGCCAGCTTAATTAATCAGAGTTTTCACTATCACACATTTATTAATGTCATACTGACATTGACACTGATTAATTTAAAGGGTGTTGAAAGTGACTAATCGAAGTTCAGCGTAGTGGTCCTTAATATAATATGTAATTTAACACATTTTAATTTTTTCGCCTCGGAATGTTTCATGGTATAAACCTAATTTACATAAAAATCCTTAATCCGCGCCCTGCTTCATATCCCCAAGCTTTGGCTCGAAATGACACAAATATTACTTAGTCTATTATTTTAATACAAACAAGTTATTTTTATTTTACCGACAACTATTTCATTTCCAAGAACTTTTATATCAGAATTGAAGCCGTGTATTCTCTATGATTGGTAAAGTAGGTTTACCGCTTAGGTATATGCCAAGTATTATGTTCATGTAGGTATGTAGACTAAAAAACTCGATGTATTGCATAAGATCAAACCGGTTACCTCTTAGCAATCAAGAATTTTGTTGAACGCAATTACTTGTAATAATGAAACAGGTACCGTTAAACAATAGTAAGACAATTTTATTACTTTGTTAAAATATGTTTCCATATAAGGAATATTTAGTACGGATCTCTAACCTTATTGGAAAAATGAGCAGATTTTTACTAATATCACCAAATTAATCAGATTAACATTATAGATATCCGTAAATAAGGACTGTTCCAATCGACCATGAAAATAGTACGTTGGACGGTAATTTCTAGTAGTATAATATGTTTGTTCTAGCAGGACATTTCGGACGGTTTGAAGCCATCCGGAGTTTGCGCATAGCGATATAAGCGTCGCTTTTATTGCTATGCGCAAACTCCGGAGGCTTCAAACCGTCCGAGATTTCATGCTAGAACAAACCTAATAATTCCCTTGTCAACATGACAGGTTATTTTTCGCCTTCAATAGACGCGTTGAACAAACCTATAATAATAATAGTCTAGCGTCTAGTGGAATATGGTTTTCCTAGCTTGGATGGGGTTGATTTTCGAAGTGAAAACTCAATCGTTTTGCTGGTTTCAACGTTTCTAGAATGGTGACCTAATAAGAGATTTCAAGAAAAATCGTACCTATGCGAATACTAATACGTTGGTTGGCTAAAGCCCATTATTTGGCACAAAAATTGATATTAATAAAATACGAAATAAGATAGGCAATCAATGAAGTATGAAGTGAATGATTTTGGGGGATCCAATGATGAAAAAAACTCTAGAGAATGCTAAAGTCAATTGAGCTTTTTTGGTCTCGTTTTTCATCACAAATTACTTCTCTGCATCTCAATAGCATCAAATGTTAAGCAGTTTCAATTCGCCCCGTTCAACTCAACTCTGAGGGTGATCAGCAATAAAGAGTGGTAAAGTGTGAACTGCAGAACTGTCATTTTTAATAACACACCAAATAGTTATAAAATAAATTAAGTTATTTTATATTAAGATAAATTACACATGGTGGATGATAATTCATGTTTCGTAAATAGCCCTCTGGCCCTTTCGACCAGAAGTTATTTTTGGGAGAAAGTTTTTCGTCATTCGTTTACATATTTCTAGCTATATTTTATTAATACCAGTCTGAATATTCGGTATTGGTTCTCATGTTTTGATAACCTAGAATATGATTCATGCATATATTCTTTAAATTTTCCACTACATTTGATACTAAGTGACTTTTCGGGTGCAATACCTAAAAACTACATGAATTCATCAGCCTAACATCCAAGATGATAATTATCTGGTTATTTTGTTGCATGAGACCGAGCATGAGACGTATTCGTTAAAATATTTCTCGAATAATTTTAAATGTAAATATTTTTTATTAAAGATCTTACATTTCATTTGTCCAAGTTCAAGTTAAGTTGGGGTTTGGAACATTTGGCAAAATGCATTAAAACATCGTCGAGTGCGCTGTTTTGGTATTGTGGATCATACCGAAATAGCGTACTCGACGCGCGTTTCGCTAACCACGTTAGCACTATCAGGAGATGATTAAAACTAGTTTTAATCATCTCCTGATGGTGCTAACATTACCAAGACAATTTATGACAAAATGACATATAATTAAAAAAAAAACAAACCCAAACCCGACATTTTTGGAATTTTAGGTGCTGTAATGCCAGATTACGACACCGCAAGCGATTTTCCTCCAGTATTTGATGATGGTGGACCATACCAGCCTCCGACCAAAAGATCACATCAAAGATCATCTAGTTCTAGTTCAAATGCATCAATAACTACTAATCAGTTAGATAGAGATAAGAATGAAATAAATGAAAATGTTACGGACGTTGGTCATGTAGATGAAGAAGAGACAGTTCCTAAATCCAAGAAAAGACGTAGATGCGTAAAAGGTGCTATTATTTCAAGCCATTGAGAAATATAGGACAGCAATATGGGTAAATAAAAATAAGCTAAATGGAACTGGACAAGATCATCATTCAAAATAATAATAAAATTATATAATACTATATTACTGGGGCAAATCGGGCAATCGGGTATAATTCATAGAGCCCGAACCGATTTAAGCACGACGACTTTCAGCCTGACCTGGCCCGAACCTGGCTTCGGGCCGGGTCCCGGCATTGGCCCGAGCGGGCTAACCCGCCCGTGCAGACCTCTAATACAGACATGGTTAAAGTAGGGGTAGATGGTATATCTATTTGGGGTTTAGAAGTTGCGAACGTTAAACTATTGCCTCTATTGGAACCATTTCACATCTGCTCGATATTTCATTTATTTATTTATTTATAGAGCGAATAGGCGGCCAAACTATCATTACGATCTCCTGGCCAATACACAACACGCACGAAAAACGATGGAAATTTTACATCCCACAAATGGTCCTTCTAAGGACCACAGGACCAGAAACCTGGGACCTATCGTCCGGATTTGTCAGATAAATATTGAAGGCATTAGCCGTTCCAAGAGCTAACTCCTATCTAAAATGCTGCGCTCAGACGAAATCGACCTTGTAGTCATTCAGGAGACTCACGCTGCGGATGCACGACAACTTGAATTAAGGGGGAAAATCCCAGGTTTTGACCTCCTGGGAGCCACTTACCATCACGCCTATAGATGTGCCACTTGCGTGCGAAATACCGTGGAAAATGTCTACCACATCTCCTCCAGCACTCATGACAACATACACTCTGTCGTCACCAAAATAGGAGACATCGAAGTGACAAATATATACAAGCCTCCCAATCTCTCTTGGCCACACCAGGTCATAGACCCTCGCCCCCACCCGGCGATCTTCATAGGGGATTTCAACAGCCACCATCAGGAATGGAAGTATAGCGCTAATGATGAGAATGGAGAAGTGCTGATAAACTGGATGGAAAGAAACCAACTGTTCCATGTCTTTGATGCTAAGGACAGAGGAACTGCTGCATGTAGACGTGAGTACAACCCCGACCTATCCTTCGTAACTAGAAACCAAGACAGCAAACCTCTGCCAACCAACCGAACAGTGATCACTGACTTTCCACACAGCCAGCATAGCCCAGTAAAATATGAAGTTGGTATCCAAATCCCACTGGTCACCTCTATACCACGAGCTCGCTGCAATTTTAACAAAGCAAACTGGCCCGCATTTACAAGTGATCTAGATATGTGATAATGTGCCTACGTTGGATACCACCTATACATGCAAACTAATTCACAGGGGCAGTGATTTCCACAGCGAAAAAGCATATAACTAGAGGATACCGCAGAGAGTATATACTGGTATGGAGTGAGGAAAGCGAAAATCTTTACCAGGAATTACTAGAGAGTGGCGATAACGATATTGCAGATGAGCTCCTCGGGAGTTTAGATGAAGCCAGAAGAGAAAAGTGGATCAATACAGTCGAATCCCTAGACTTTAAAAAATCTAGTCAAGAGGCGTGGTCCCTTTTAAGAAAACTAGGGGACGGCAAATCAACGTCATGCTTGACCCCAAAGATCCACCCAAACAAAATAGCTGCGCACATAGTCGCCACCTCTCGGGGAAAAAGAGAAAGAGAATTTACCAAAGATATCAAAAAATAACTCAGAAATCTTAAAGCTAACAGTTCAGATGAATCAGAATACTCACAACCATTCAGCACAGAAGAGGTCTCTGTTGCAATTAAGGACATAAAAGCTGGCAAGGCGCCTGGCCAAGATGGCATCCATCAAGAATTCCGCACCCACTGCGGAGAATTTGCGAGGGCTTGGCTGTGAATGTTTTACACGGATATCCTTAGAACAGGGCAACTACCGAAATACTTCAAACAAACAAAAATTATAGCTATCCTGAAACAAGGCAAAGCAGATGATAGGTCAGAAAACTACCGCCCCATCGCCTTGCTAAGCGCAGCATACAAGCTCTTAGAAAGGCTCATCTTAAACAGGATAGGTCCAGCTCTGTTCCAGAATATCCCGATGGAAGAAGCTGGATTTAGGCCAGAAAGAAGTACGACCGACCAGGTTCTGTCCCTCACAACTTACATAGAGGCAGGCTACCAAAGGAAACTTAAAACCTCAGTCGCATTTATAGATCTGTCGGCTGCATACGATGCCGTCTGGAGAGATGGGCTAATCTATAAATTACTTAAAGCTATCCCATGCAGAACGACGGCACGACTTCTAAATGGCATGCTGAGCGATCGACACTTTCGGGTTACCATCGGAAGTACTGAAAGTGCCCAAAGGACACTGAGCAACGGACTCCCCCAAGGCTCAGTACTTTCTCCAGTTTTGTTTAGCCTGTATATATCAGATATGCCTACCACTAGGTCTAGAAAATTCGGATACGCGGATGACTGGGCAATTGCAACCAGACATAATCTGGTTGAGAGCACAGAATAAATCCTGACTGATGACCTCACAAAGCTGGGAGAGTATTTCAAGCAATGGAGACTTAAAATAAATTCTAATAAAACCAAAGTGTGCTGTTTCCACCTAAATAATAAGATGGCTAACAGGAAACTCCAGGTCTAAGGCACAACAGTAACCCCAAGTATCTAGGAGTCACCCTGGATATTACACTTTCCTTTAAAAAGCACCTCGAAAACACTGCGGCGAAACTAAGAACTCGCAATAATATTATCTATAAGCTTTTCGGAACAACATGGGGATCAACAGCAACCACCCTCCGATGTTCAGGCCTCGGGCTAGTGTACTCGGCAGCTGAATTCTGTGCCCCTGTCTGGATGAACAGCTCCCATACAGAAATAATTGACATGCAACTAAACACTACGATGCGTCTGATCTCTGATCTCCGGCACAATAAAGTCTACTCCAACGCAAGCTTGTAGCTTCCCTGTGTGGTTTTTATAAAAATATAACTTTCGTAATGGCATTGTCATGCTCTTATTTCAAATAAGTTCAACATTTGTATAGTATATTAATACTGGTTTGTTTAGGTTAGTTTGGATTAATTTTGATTCGCTTCGGTTAATTTTGGGTTGGCTTGGTAGTTTTCGTTAGCTTCAGAACTTGCTCAAACTATCTATATAGAAGTATTAAAAACCATAATTAATATAGCACTAGACTGTGTCTAATGTGTCCAAATATCTTGTGTCCAATTTGTCGCATCCAGTTGACATGTGCCCTTATTCGCCCAACCTGGCTAATTAAATAAAATGTTAAAATTTATATTTTTTGCAAACCGTTGGGAATAGCTTCATTGCTTTGACTAACCGGATTCTGAAATTCTAAAATTCTTCATACCTTCGAAATATAGAACCATTTTTTCGTCGATTTACTTCTACTTTTTTTCTTTTAACGTTTTTGGCACGTCGTGTACTTCTGAATTCTATTTCATTCAAAGGATTGATGGAAATTCTAAAGTCTGTTTTATACCGAGGTATCAAAAATTATCTTGTGCGAAGGTCGTCCCGAAATGGAAAACAGCTCTCTCAGATCATTTCATATTTTTGAAATAATTAAGTATATCAAGTTTGGGTTAGCCAGAACTTTGACAGAAGAAAAACATAGGCTAAGACAATCGATTTCAATTTCATGAACACCTTTGACCAAGATAATGTTTGATGTCTCGGTACTTCTCCACGAAGGTTTTGGCAGACACATCCCAGATTGTCTTTATTGTTTGCTATCTAAATTATGTTGAATATATATTTTTAAGCTTTATTTTTATCCGCTAACTTCTCGCTACGCAGGAGACTATGCATTGATTCCAGACATATCATGGACTTTTAAAAGTATGGAGAGGAATACTTTCAACAATATTCTTATTTCTGAAATAATAATACCCGAACCGGCTGTGTGGCTATAAAATATATTTGAGTAAAAACATGTGAATTGAAATCTATCTCACAACTAATTAACATAATATCCTGCTGGTAGGCAAGTAGTGTCATTAAGCTATTTTAAATTGACAGTACGTTGAGAATATATGTTGTAAAAAATCAATGAAAACAGATGATTTAGGTATATTTCCGTGTATTAATCTAATTTATAGAGCTGACCAATTTCTGGAGCATGAGGCCTTGAGGTACAGACCGAAAGATCTCGGTCACCTAAGGTACAATAATAACCCGAGAAGACACATTAAAACCTGGTGGTGGTCGGTTCATGATCGTCCAGTAGTCTTAATGAAGATGGATAACAGACTGCCCACCATCAGATTAAGTAGACCCTCAAATTTAATATTCCCGATACCTAGTTGGGGACGGATCGTAGCCTGATGGGATCGTCTGGTACACAAACGATTCCAAAGTGGATAGTGGTACTGGAGCGAGTGGGTATGGAGAAACTGTTAAAGGCTGTCAGAGAGAAAGACATCTAAATTTACTCGGCGACCCTTACGTATCATAGAGTTCATGCTGTGCTGAAGTCTGACTGTGGGGACCTTCGCCAAGTATAATAATAAAGTTAGTCTCGTATGGGTTCCGGCATACTTAGATGTCCCGAGAAACAAGGGAGCGGATCGTCTGGCACGAGAGGGTTTCGCATAGCGTTCAATAGAACCAAAGTCTGTAATAAGGGTGTCCTACAATAAGCTCGTCGGCGTCGCCATCCTAAGTAGCGCAATAAATAAGCTGGGCAAGAATATATGGTGGATTACTCCAGGAATGAGACAGGAGTCTGGTAGGGTGAAGCATTACGTAGCTTAAAAGAGAGGGAAATGAGGCTTGTGACAGGGTTGCTCACAGAGCTACTTACAAGGTACTGCTGCTTGACACAGGCATTTGCACATGCTGCGGATCGTAGAAGACCCTGCATGCAGGTGGTGCTTGGAATGAGAGAAAAGGTGGATGGATACATATCATTAGGCTATTATCGTGCTTTGAAGTTGAAACGTTAATCTCACGAGTGCTGTAGTATGCCATAGCGCACCTGTAACGTTCAACATTTTATCTACAACCATTTAAATAAAAAAATAAATTTTATTGTAACCGAAAACGTCAAAGCTTGATGTTAAATATTCCAATTTTTATTGTCTCAAACGAATTATTAAGAAATAAGTTACGTCATATATCTAGAGATGTTATTATATAACTAATGATGAAGTCGTCTTTATTACATAACTTAAATTAGTTAAAATAAGCTCTTACTGTGCAGGACATAGATAAACTCATTTCGTTTCTGCTACTGAGTACTAAGAAAACATGTAAAAATTTTTTCCGGTATGTCCGCGATATTGCTTAGAACTGTTCATTCCATTGTACCGTCCCTCGTACTTTGGGAACCACTCTATTAGGCCATTGTTAATATAATAATGTAACTTAATGTTCTTTCTGAAAGATCACATTAAGGTTTTTTATAGGCATTATCGGTACCCAATATACTCGGGCTAGGTTATTGACTTAACGCGAAGAACTCTTGAAGACCTTCACTTAGATCATGGTAACTTAATAAATTCACGATCTAGTCGCACTCGGTGTGTCATCCTGGTATGATAAAAATAATTGTTGCAGGCTGTTATGTTGCATGCTCAGCTAGAGGCACGATGTAATATTTAAATGGATTATTCTTCTCTTAGAAGAATTGTAAGTATAAGCAAATGTCTTTTGTCGGATATATTTTGTTACTTGTCTAATTAATGTATTTATTATAACTGAGCCTCTGCTAAACGCAGAGATCATACATTTCCATAGCACTGAATCTAATTATAATCATTTTACCTCTATCTCAATAATATGAGTTGATCTGCCAACAGTCAACACGTTTCGCTGCATTTTTCCGAAACTAAATATTTACAGTTGCTCCGTTCCACGCAGAGTTGGCAAATGTTCCTTAATATCGAATTTCGAGCGGTTGTTACACACAGCACCTCATTAGTTTCTTCTAGTAGAGTTATTGAACACTAAGACCATTTCGGTTTGACACTCTCGTCTATTTGAAAGGTGACAATTTTCCTCAAAACAATGGAGAAGCAATCAATCAATACATAAGAAGCAAAACTCTAACAAGAACACCGCTCCATCTTAGGCAGTTCGCCTACCAAGCAGGCAAATCCACATTAAGTGCACTGCACTGTCTAGTTAAAGACATAGAAAAGACAATCGAATGCAAAGAAATTGCTCTTGCGGCGTTCATTGACATAGAGGGAGCATATAATACCTCCAGTCCATCAGAAGAGCACTTCAAGAGTGGGAATTTGAGCTCCCAATCATAAGATGGAGAGAAACAATGCTAAAGCACCGCTTCGTAACAGCAGAAATAAACGGAGCGTCAACAACCGTCAGCACAGTGAAAGTGTGTCTTCAAGGAGGTGTTCTCTCTCCCCTACTGTGGACACTAGTAGTAGATAAAACCCTTACCACTCTGAGTAGAGCTGGATTTATAGTTCTAGGCCGCGCAGAAGACCTAGTAGTAATAACAAAGGGCAAAAGTCCGCATATAAAATCTACTAAACATCATCAAGAATTGGACTGAAGGCTAGGGACTCTCCCTAAATCCTAGGAAAACCATTCTTGTCCCGTTTACAAAAAGAAGGAAGCTAGAAATGAGAGCGCCCATACTACATAAAACGCACAGATAAACTTTTTCCACCGAGGTAAAATATTTAAGGGTCACACTGGACCGTAAACTTACCTGGAACAAGCATCTCTAAAGCCACAGCGACAATCTGGACATGCCAAAAACTAATTGGCAAGACATGGGGCGTAAAACCAAAAATGGTATATCGGATCTATCAAACAATATAAAGCCCACGGTCACCTATGCACCGCTGGTATGGTGGCCAAAAACCCAGTAGCTCACCGCTCAGACCAAACTTAACAAATGGTAAAGGCTGGGAATAACAGGGGCAATGTCAACGTGTCCTATACCGCAGCCTTAGAGGTAATCCTGAACATGCCTCCTCTTCAGCTCAGTGTGAAGAGGGAGGCGATTTATCAGTGCTCACAGGCTATTCAAATAGGCAAATTCAAGCCTGAAGATTTGACTGGCCACCTGCGCACCTTTGAAGAAATAAAACCGGAAAATGCCAGCAAACCAAGTGACCAAATGATGGTCATGTTGGACCTAGTTGTTCCATTGGCAGTGGTTATTGGTGAACGCCAATCATGGGAGAGTAAAAATCTACCACAGGCCGATAACGCGTCACTGTTGTACACAGATGGTTCAAAACTAGCGAAAAGAACAGGATTGGACATTTCAGGTCCAAACTGTAAGTTTTCCAAACCGCTAGAAGAGTGCCTCACACAAGGACTTCACAGAAACGTCTACATATTCTCTACATATTCTCAGACAGCCAGGCGGCTCTAAAAGCTTTCAAGTGCGTATCAAAGTTAGTCTGGGAATGTAAGCAAACCCTAAAATA